>JAQMYL010000013.1:7250867-7284847 GCA_030014365.1 Clarias pachynema | reverse complement strand
GGTGACAAAAGACTGCAGCTCAGTAGGCCGGGGAACTGGACCTTTTTCCCCGAGACCGTGTCTGCCCAGATGTTACAGCTAAGTTTTACCCACAGTTCTTCTGAACGTTTTTGTCTGAAAAGTGGTCGCCTTATATAATGTACTGCTTTCTTACCCTGACATACAAATATTTTTCTTAAAATTTTGTGGTGCAGATGTTTGGAAATCAGAAATGTTGTCATAAAATAAAATAAAAACAATAATAATAATCCATTAGAAAGTTTGTACTAAAAAACACAGGGTGCTTAATACTTTTGCTCAGCACTGTAAGTGATGAGGCTTTTGAGAAAATCACAATCTGTAAGAAATCCCAAAAAGCAGGGCTAGAATTCAGACATGATTACTGCAGTATGAACATCCTGATCTTACTCCTTTCTTTTTGAGCAACAAATACAAGCTTGTCCTGCTTTGCCTCTTTCAGAGTTACCTTGGATACCCCGATGAATAGGCAATTCATGCCAGATGCTGACATCACTTCCTGGACACCACTGGAGTATGTGGCTGAGTGAGTATGTTTCATTTATTGCCTGAATAATACCATTTTTACAACTCACATTATGTGCGAGTAATTTTTATTTTAAATCATAAAGTAATTATAATGACAAGGACACCTGTGAGCTTTCCAGGTTGATGTCAGAGCTCTGTGCAGGCGTTGACTCTTTAATTCCCTCAAGTATCTGCTTCCAAATCAACCTTGGCATGCTTCATCTTTATGGACCTTGCTTTGTCATGAACAGGTTTGGACGATGCAGAGATGATCAGGAGTCTGCATTCCTGTACTTTTGGACATATATATAACACCTTAATGCACAAGGAACCGCATGCATTCCTGTACTAGTGGTTTACACTGTTCCTAATCACCCCTAATGTAAAATGATCAGCTCCGCCCTTTCTTGATTTTCTGTTTCAGATTCATTCAAATCAACATAATTTGAAGGTTTCATTAAAATCTCCTGCTCTGGATCAGGGTTAATATCATTATTAGTATACTAATTAACTAAGCACCGAGCACTAACAAAGTGCTCACTAGGCAAGAAAGATTTTGTCTTATATTTGTTATATTTTTAAGCTTGGAAATAATATGGTAAAAATGTTGGCATGGATGCTGAAAGAAAAACAGCGCATGACACTCCTCAGACTGCATTTAAACAGTGCTTTTCCTGAGAGCATTTTTTCAGGACTATAGGAATGACGAAGACCTCAAAACGAAGTTGTGTCGACAGTATGAGCAGAAGTGTGTGAACCTGCATCGTCATGCAAGATCAAAGTGCCCTTGTATATCAGTCCTCAGCGTTTAATCTCAAGTTTAGGCTTCAGCTCTTCAATTAGCGTCTCACTGTAACGAGCACTGTTGATTGTTGAAACTTTTTCCTGAAAATGTTCCAATACCGGTCCTAGAGAATCTCTGAAATCTTTACGCGTCAATTTTCCAGCTGATGGTTGACTTTTTAGACTTTTTCTCGGTCAGTGTTTGAGGATGTTTCCGTTCCATACTCTGCCATTTACTCTCAGACTCGTAGTGATGAATCCGCATCTCATCACCAGTAATGATTCTTTATATAAGAAACTTTCATCTTCCATAGTATGAGTTTCGCTCCAAATTTTGTTTGCAGATCTCCAAATGCTTCTGTTTATGCTCTTCCGTGAGTTGTTCCGTGCCAGGTACACCCTCGGATCACTGCATGCTGCTCTTCTTTCATTCAAATCACAAGTGGGAGCATTAATTTTTGCTCGCACCACAGTGCCTCGTACGGAAAGTACGTGCTGCTGACAGAAGTTTTAACCAGAGTGCAGATAATTTCCGACTCACCCTCACATCAACATGCGAAGATCCAGACTTCAGCCATGAGGCGAGTGTTGCATATAGACGATGCATATTGACAACTGGAACATCAGTAGTAATCTGAAAAACGATGCCCCCCGCTGTTAAAAAAGTATTGTAACTCGGATACAAGAAGGACAGGGGATTAAAATGTCTTTTATACATTAACAAAAAGAAATAGTCCAAACCTCAGGAGATCCCAATGAGGCCTTGTGGTCCATTGCCATGCGATGCTCTCTGGGTGACAAGGACAGAATACTCTTTCTATTTAATCTCTGGAAGCGATGCACAAGGAATGTGAAGGCTTTCAATATTTAGAGCAGATAAACTGCCAAAATAAAGGAAATCATTTCTGCCACAGTAGAAAGAACCTTCCGAAGTTCAACCACATGGTAAGGATTTAAGAACGTTGCTGAACTTTTCATACAACCTACACAGCACCAAACTACAATCAGCTGGTTGACACGTTTAGACGACTTCCCTGGAGGTCATGGTGCAGTGTGCAACGATGGGAATGATGCAAGAGTCCATCAGAGTGGATCTAGTGCAGTGTGTTGAGACGATCGTGTCGTTAATCATACAGTGTTGAATTCATGATCAGTTTCTCATGATCTTTAAAAAAGTTGAAGTCCATGACACTAGATAGAGTAATATAATTTTAAGAGGTGTTTAACTGCTTTGGTTTCTGATACTGAATTGAAAAAAAAAATGTGTCTTTTAGGTTGTTGCACAAGTGGGCAATGGGAGAAGAAAGACCACCATCAGGCACTCTGGTGCAGCTTATTACCACAAACGGCAAAACAGAGACAACACCTGTTTAACTGCTTAACCATACGTTAAGTTAAGTCCACTACACTCACATCCACAGGGAAAAATAGAAAAAGGCAATTTGCAGGTTTTACAAATTCTGTCATTCAAAACTGAGTGTATTTTTGGTATGTACTGTATGAAAATGTGTTGCTATACTGTTTACCACAAGACATTTGTATGTCTCAAAAGGGAAGAATATCTGTCATGTAATAAAAAAGATACTATTTTGTAGTAGTTGTTAATGCTCAAAATAAAGATAACAACATTAGTCTATTAAATATTCCCAGTTCTCATTCCCCAGCTAAAACCCATCATGTTCAATGCTATGTGCTGTGATGTTTCTGCTTTTGAACACTGGAGGGCAGCATTGAGTCACACTCTGTCTGTTTCTATCTCTACAAGTGATTAATGCTTCCAACAGCTTTTACTGCATTTTACCTGTAGTTGTACAATTTAATTAAAAATAAAGATTACACCCAATTGTATATCATTAAAATACATATTGTATGTGAATGTCCCCCCCCCTCCCCAATGTTTCAATATTCTCCTTTACCTGAAGAAGTAGCAGGTATATTGTTTCTGAGGGATTAGCGTTCCTTCTCGCTAACCACCAAATTCCTGCTTCTGATTATATACCTAGACACAATATAATAAATGGTACAACACAAAAACAGAAAGTTTAAGGTTAAATATGGAACTGATAATGGACAATATTGTACTGAAAATTTCTCTCAGGTTCTAATTCCAGCATAATATTATCCCAAAAATTAGCTAGCTCGCTAACCCACCCTTGTATTGGTAGTGGTGGACAAAGTACGCAACCTGAGTGAAATAAGAGATATCCCAGGTAAAATATTACTACATATTTACTTGTAAAGTAAAATTTACCTTGCCTTTAAACTCTCTCTCTCTATCTATCTCTCTGCTTCCAAACTGTAAACATGCTGTTTTTGTCACCATCCGAAATCATCATTTGTTTCTGATTTCAAACACCTGCTACATGATTAAGCATGTCACGGAGGGAAAGCAAGTCACAATTCTATATAACAGTCAGCAGGTAACTGACTTCAAATACTACACACCACTGTCGTTATGTAACCTAATGCCATGCACACGTGGTGAAGTAGAAAGTACAGATATTTGTTGTAGGATGCACTGAAGTAAAAGTATACATAAAAAAGTAAAATAGAGATGTATGAAAATTTTACTACAGTAATGAAATAAATATACTTACTTACCCTCTTACCTCTGGGCTTTCATTACACAGTGCAAAAGCTACCCTACAGTTTTCAATCTTGCTAGTAATCTGTTTTAATTCTGTCTGATAGCAGTTGATCAATGAGGGTTACCTCAGTGGTTAAGGCATTGGACTATTCACTACTGATCAGAAGGTCCAAGTTTAAACCCCACCACCACCACCATGTTACCACTGTTGGGCCATTGAGCAAGGCACTTAACCCTCAACTGCCCAGATGTAAAATGTGTTAAAATGTAAGTCGCTCTGGATAAGGGCATCTGCTGAATGTCGTAACTGGTCAGGAATCTGTTTTGGACAGTTGACAAAATATACAAAATAGAAACCAACTCATGATCTGTACAATTATATTAGTACGTGTGACCCGTTCTTTTATTTTAGATAGATGCCAAACAGTAGATCTGGTAATGGCACAAATTTCTTATTTAATCATTCAAGGCACAATTTCCCATCAACCAATCTTGCCATATTAATAATGCTGCCTTAAATTACCTTTAGGGCAGGTGAACTAAAAATAATTAATGGATCATACACATACTGTAGTAAAGGAAAATGTTTTTTTTTTTCCTATTTCCCCGCTAACTTTCTCAGTAATTTGGTCTTGGCCAATTCCCAGCCACCATTTGGGGTGGAGTGGGGGGTGGGTATAACATACTTCCTCTGAGACACTTAAAACGAGACAACCGCATCTGTGAAATAGCACTCTGTAAAAAAAAAAATCTGCCCCCTTCCGTAAGCATGGGCTCACAGATGCTCATGATTGGCTAGTGTTGATGCCAATGATAGGGGAAAGATGGCTCTCCCAACATGAGAGGATGGCCATTTTTACTCTCTTCGGACTTCCAACCACAAATGGATGTGGCATCGTTGGGTTCAACTTTGTCATCTCGGACAATAGGACAAAGGCTTTTCTCTTCCCTATATTAGTCTGTATTTATATTAGACTGACAGTTTATATAATTAAACCAGATATACCCTTATTTTTCTTTTCCTGCAGTAAACCTACAGATATAAATTATCTCTATATGGTATAGGTATAGATAGCTGGCTTTGAAACAGAAACAGGAAAAATACATGATGCAAAATGGTTATTTCTGTTTTGCACCATTGTAGCTGGTAGCCAGTATTAAAAAAAATTATCCTATAGGATAGCCCCAAAAATGAGGTGGAAGTGCTGGTCTTTACACTATTCATTAGGGGGGGGGACAGGATCTTTTGAAACCTTGGTTTGGGGAAAGTCAGGATGACATCATCGACAAGATCATTTAGATAACTTGAAGAGAGAATTATGTTCTGCATACTATTGGTTATAGCCTGCCCAAGCTAACTGCGACCAAAGTACTTTCTCCAATACATGAAGACAGTGGTTTTTTACCACTAGACATTTGGCACACCATGTTCAGTAATAATGTGACAGCTGACTTGGCTTGACTTACTAACTTCTATGATACAATTGGCCTGATTTGGCCAGTAGAATATTCCATTTCTTTGCCTTGAGAAACTCTTGGGTAGCTTTCACTGTATGTTTTGGGTCAACATCCATTTGCAGAGAGTATAGCTTTTGACCAGTTCCATTGGCAGCCATACATGCCTATGCCATAACACTGCCTATACTATGCTTGACAGATGCTGTGGTATGCTTTGGATCATGAGCTGGTCCTTTCTTTCTCTACACTTTTCTCTTCCCATCATTCTGGCAAGTTTCATCATTCCAAAGAATCTGGCAAAGTCTAATCTGTCCTTTCTGTTATTGAGTGTTACCAGTGGTTTGTAATCCCTGAATGGTTAATGCCTCACTTTTTTTTATTAATTAAAGCTTAAATTATAGACCTCAGTCACATTTTGAGTGTTTCATTTCAAATGGCAAAAATTATATTTGTTCCAAAATTTATGGACCTAACTGTTTATTAGACTGTTGGACATCCTATTTGGGGGTGGCTTTGTACAATATTTCAGAATATGTCTCTAAAAATCTCTCACTCACTCACTCACTCAGTCACTCACTCATCTTCTATACCGCTTTATCCTGTATTCAGGGTCACGGGGACCTGGAGCCTATCCCAGGAGGCTTAGAGCACGAGGCAGGGTACACCCTGGACAGGGTGCCAATCCATCGTAGGCCACACATATACACACACTCACACTGAATTTGTGTTCAGTTCATTAAAAAAAATGTGTGTGATGTCAGGCACTGATGTTGGATGAAAAGGTGTGGCTTGCATTCGATGTTTCAATTTACTGCAAAGTTATTCAGTGGACACGAGTTCCTCTGCACTAAACTCATCAAACCATACCTTTATGGTACGCAGGGGCACAGACATACAAGAACCTGAAAGCGCTTTCCAAAAAATCTTATCACAAAGATAAGTTATCACTTATCTTTATCTAAGATATCTAAGATTAATCTTAAGTAAGATAAGATTATATCTTGTGATATAATCTTATCACAAAGTTGGAAGCAATCAATTCTCTTAAAAGACGTTCTATGATGCAGCATTAACATTACCCTTCACTAGAATTAACAGGCCTAGCCCAAAACCTGAAAAACAGCCCCAGGCCATTAACCTTCCTCCACCAAACTTTACTGTTGGTATGATGCATTCCAATAAGTAGCATTCTCCTGGCATCCACCAAACCTTTGATTCATCCATCAGTCTGCCAGATATCGAAGCATGATTCATCACTCCAGAGAACATGCTTTCAATGCTTTAGTTGTACAACAGCAGAATAGCAGTATCTCAGAGCATGTGAATAGATATATTACAAGCACATACATGAAGACAGCAAGGAATAGTGAAATTCCACGTGAGAACCCGTGCACAAATTTGTCCTAGTCACCCGTGGGAGAGAGTTGCGGCTGATCTATGTGGTTTTAACACAGACACTACTTGGTGGTTGCAGAAAAACTCCTCAGAGTAACAGCAAGTACAGTTTGGATTAATGTCTGTACTATTTTATATGGTGTAGACTGACATCATGCACCAACACTCGCCTTTTTCCAAATAAGGTTGGACAGTCCTGCTCTAGGGGCTACCGGGAGCTTTCTTACTTCTAATATTAATAGAATATATTTGAGATGGATTTTTTGAAGGCACTGATACTTTCCTCTACTGTGGACTATATTTTAGTAGCTACCTGTAGGTTCAATCTCAGTGTATGCACTACTTTTTCATATATGACACTTTAATGTACTATGCTTCTAAGTGAGTGGACTAAGATGCTAGTGAAAAACTTATTTTTAGTGGCTTTTATTAGTTTACATAGTTCATGGATGGTTGCATGTACACACAAAGATGAGATTTATATTGTTGCTTGTGGAAGGAATCCATCATGGATTCAGATTGAGACACAATTCTTGGGTCAATGCGAACGGAAACCAACTAGGCACTGGTAGTACAACATTTAGATTAAAGCATCGATCTTTGATTTCAACCTCAATTTGTTGAAGCAGATCAGACGTACATCAGCATCCTGATGGGACCCCAACATTTTTAAGTATTGGCTCTAGAAACTCATCAACATTTTCGAGAGTATTTCATTATTGAAGTATTGTAACATGTGGACCAAGAAAACATTGTTACTTTTATGGTAGTGCAATTCTGGATATCTCCCATGATATTCCTGCGACCAGGGCTACAATATATTTGGGGAACGCTATGATTTTAAGTGATTAAAATCAGCAGACATTATTGAAATCACCACATTATTATTAACTAAAAATGGGTATTGCGCTCCTTTTAGTCAGTGTCCCTGTTTAACAAAAGACAGCCTAATTGCTAACAGATTCAGTTTACCTATGTCATAATTTAAAAAGTACATGTCACATGTGGAGGAGATGCAACTTTTTTTTTTAAATAGTAAGCAACATATTATATATATACGTCCTGATCAAAAAACGTTTAATATTTAATATTTCATTTAGCCTTGAAGCATGCAATGTGATGGCCAATTCATGCTCCCAAAAACATTCTTTCACAATGTCAGTGCCATCAGAGGAGAAAAACTTTATTTTATTGACAGATAACCAAGGCTCAGCAAAGACTTGACTGACTAAAGAAACCCCATATTATAACACTGCCCACAGATCCTTGGTCGCTATGCATGATGAGTGCATCACTTGCACTTCAACCCCCACCCCGATTGCTCGATTGAGTCTGGACTCATCATTTTTATGCGACATAGGAACCAAAGCTTATATCCCATTAGTCTCTCTAACAAGTGTTTTTTTCCTGGCCACACTGCTGTTTAGTCCCAATCCTGTGAGTTCCCATCACATTGTCTATATTTACATGATCTTCTTTTAACTATTATACATAGCTATTTCTACTGTTGCTTTTTTATTTTTTGTTTTACAATAAAACCGACCTCAACTACGATTGGTAGTGGTTTCCAAAACCTTAAGAGCTAAGGAGTTTCTTTAACATCTTAAGTTAGAGCCATTCCACAACTACTTAAACTTTGGTCTCATCCATCCTTATACTTTGTGCAGAAAGGGTATATACCTGGAAGGCATTTACTTTATATCTGCATTTGTTCTACTTTGGTATGCAGTTGAGGGTCTAGCAGACAGAGCAGTCACACATGCTACACACGTTCTTTTAGTTACAGTATCGGTCAAAAACTTTGGACACACTTTCTTATTCAATATTCTTTCTTTGTTTTTATTGTATTAAACATTGTATATTAAGATGGTGACTTTATGACACAAATAAATTTTTGCTAAATTATTTAGTGAACAAAAATATGTTAAATAGCCAGATTATGTTTTGTATTTGCGATTGTTCAAAGCAGCCACTTTTTGATTTGATCACAGCTTTGCACACTCTTGGCATTTTCTCAGTCAGCCTTATGAGGTAACCTAAAGCACACTGAGAAGGTAAAAAAAATTTCACAAATTAACTCTTGACAAGGCACACCTGTGAATTGGAAACCATTCCAGATGACTACCTCAACAATCTGATGTGAGAATGACATCTCTGCAATAATCTGGGATACAATAGCATATGCCAAAACCATTGTCCCACCAGATATCCCAGAATTTTGTCTCAAAATCAACCATCTAATCAGAAACAGCTTTAAACTAGTTAAAAAGTGCATTGTATGAAAAGTTCCATTGTTAAATGAATGCGCAATAGAATTTGTTTTAAACAAGATGCTCAACAAGTTCATAATTATTATATGCATTATTATCAGCAAGTGTTATTTTAACTTAATTCCCCAGTATTGTTGAACGTCCTCTAGAGAACAGTTTACACAGTGGTGGTCCTTACACGAACTCCCTATACTACTATATTTGTTATAGTTATTGCATTTTTGGTGCTCTATGTATCTGTTGCTTTTTCAAGTCTGGTAACTCATCCCCTTGTGCAGTGGAGTCAGTTGCACCAATGGTTTTCACTGTGGAGAATTCGAAACTTATTTATAAGTTAGTAACTTATTTGTTACTCACTTTGGCTGTCTGGATTATATACATAGTGTCTGAAAAGAAGGAAGAGAGTTTTATAATCAAGTAAGTAGAACTTTCATATTGGCCAATGCCTTCACTACCACCCTGACCCCATGAAGATAACAATCACCCAAATCTGATAGAGCAAGAAGAGTGATTCAATAACCGAAAAAAAAACAAGCTGCATGGTAAGTACTGCTAAGCAGGTAGGTTGGATAAAGTCTATGAAAGTGGCTGTATGGCAAAACACAAAAATAACTAGGGCCCCAGAGGAGCAATTGACTTTAAATAAAATAAATGAAAAAGACTGAAAGAAATAATTTTTTTAAAAATGCTGTCGACAGGGGTGTCTGGAGAATTGTCTTAAATCTCACTCCAGTGGCCTCAATTCAACTACCAGCAATACAACCAATGGCTTGTTCTGCCAAAACACCTCAGCTATTTTGGAAACTTGACAACCTTACTAGTTTATATCTAAAGCCAAAAATAGAGTTAGACTACCCTTAGTGTTGTAGCATAAGTGACAAATCAGTCTATGTCACAATCTTTAAAAAACAAAAAGTGATGAAATCTTTGAGATACTGCCTACTCTTATTTTAGTCTCGTAAGGTACTGCCAAGGTACTTGTAAGGTACTACCTCAAGGCACCAAGAAAGTGTGGTGTCATAAAATATGCCTTCACTACGTTCAGTTAATCTTCTATTTTTTCATCTGAACACTCCAATACTTAGACACATGTATCACATATTAATTAGTATTAGTAATCTTGGTCAACCATAAGTTGCAAAAGCTTTGTCAAGCAGAATATTTTCTTCATTTCCCAGTGTTTCTGCATTATGAACAAACATTACCTAGAGTTTATTTTGCTGTATTTATGTACTTTCTCACTATCATTGCAGCAGAGGCTACTGTAGAGAGACAGCAAATGATTAAGGAGTCCATGGATAACCAGATCATGGGTTACCAGACCATGTAGTTCCCTTATGGTTGTACATGTAGTTCTTGTGCCTAAGAAGGACAGTAGTACTCAGTTCTGTGTGGACTAATTAAACATGTATAATACGTATAAAAGAATATATATTATGTATAAAATAATATTTCATGGACCTGCATTCATATTCAATCCCAATTCTTTAGTCTTTATTATGTTACACTTATAATTTGACAGGTGAACCTGGAACCATATACCATACCCAAGACCATTTGTCCAAATTGTCCCGGATTATTTAAGTTCTTAGTAAATTGGATAATTTATACAAGTTTTCAGATCTCCCCTTCAGTTTAAAAAATGCCACAGCACATATACATCACCTATTACAAAAAGCTGATGGAAAAAACATTGACTATTGACAATGTTACCAAGTATTATTAGAGCTGAACTTCTACTGTACTTCTGAAACCATTTTCTGGATTACCCTATTTTGATTTTAGTTTGTAGTAGTAGTGCAGAGTCAAGTCAAGTCATACCTGAGATCCTCTCACAAATGACCTAAAATGGGGTCTATACACTATGCAGCTATAAAACTGACAGATGACCTTATAGGGGACCAGGCTGAAGTATTGACTGCGTAACCAGACCATTCTCCTCTCCTTGTAAAAATCTGGGTAGAATGTCTACAGTCCTTTAAAAATACAGAATTTAATCCGTTCCAGTGACGAGTTCTTGCGAAACAAATTGCGAAACGCATTTTCCCATAGGAAATACTGCAAATTCAGATAATCCGTTCCAGCCACCCAACAATATTATCAATATTACCAATTTCCAGCACTATAATTATATTTTTGAAGATAAAACAATCAAAACATTTAGAAAAGACATGTAAATAAAGTAAAATATGAAACAAATTGACATTAAACAGGTTTAATTCCCGGCCAGGTTCGATCCCTGTCTCTGCGTGCATGGAGCTTGCATGTTCTCCCCATGCTTGGTGGGTTTCCTCTAGTTGCTTCTGGTTTCCTCCCAAAGATCTGCTGATTAGGATAATTAGTTCCCAAATTGTCCATAAAGTGTGTGTGTGCCCTGCGATGGATTGGCACCCTGTCCAGGATGTACTCCGCCTCATGCCCTTAGTCTCCTGGGATAGGCTCCAGGCCCCCTGCGACCCTGAAATCAGGATAAAGCGGTATAGACGATGAGTGAGAGTGATTAAACTTCAAATATCTTTAATTTATGGTTCCTCTTGGCACTGGCTGCTGACTGAAAGTGTCTCCCTTTTCTTATTGCTACTGTCCTTGATAACATTCTTGGGACCCATGTTACTATGTCTTCAGCAAATCTTGCTGAAGACAATAAAATAAAAATAAAATAAAATAAAAAACCCGACAAAAAATATGTAAACTCACTTTGATTGGCATTCGACAGATGCAAACAAGATTTATACGGCTCCCAGGCGTCTGCACAACTTTACGGCTCAGTTTGTTCATATGTTGAGGTACCATTGTACCCAAATCTGCCCATCTTGATAAAACCATGTGGCAAAATTTATTCTGGTTTGATGAGACCAAAGATTAAACTTATTACTTTAAATGCATGCATGGTACAAAAACAAGACAACTAATGTGCCAAAGAACACCATACCGGTTCAAATTATGGGGCTCTGGCTAAAGTGAAGAGAGAAGGAACAATTAGTAGAGCCACATAGTAATATGTTTTAACACAAGACCTTCAGACCTCCATTAGACAGCAATAGACATTAATCACAATTGCACAATTAAATGACAAAGTCAACAAAGGAATGAGACAATCAGAGTTTTTAAATGGCCCAGTCTAAATTCTATTAAAATCTGGGGAACGACTGGATTAGAGATCCAGTAAAGACAGATCTGCAACATTTTTCAAGGAAGTGCTCATTAATATACTCTTATTCTTAATACTGAATGCTATAAATTAGTATTACCAAATTAGTATTTGGTCAGGGGTGTGCACACTTATGTAACCATTTCTTACTGTTAAGGGCACATAAGAAAAACAAAAAAGCAAAAACTGAGTATACAATATTTTGGATTAAACCATCAAGCTGTGGTGAATGGACATCCATATATCTGGTGGGTTCTTAACAAGGACATTTTTTGCTTAATGGGGGTGTTCTAATGAAGTTGTTACTGGCAATGGACCACACTTTTAGAAAAGGCATTTTGAAGCAGAACCATCCATCAGCAAAGCCTCATGCAGTAAATCCTAAACCAAGGTTCATGCAGTATTGTCTCCCTTGTAGCATAAATATTAGAGTGTACTTATCCACTGCCTCACTCTTTTTTTCTGATAATATTCAACTAACTTTTTTTTCCAGCACGAAGCAGACCCCAGGCTCTTGCTAAGCACAATAAGCAGCCCTGTATTACTGTCTTGTCCTCTTCTATGAGAGTGGAGTCTCCTATTTTAATACAAAACCAAGTTGCCAGTTTCATCTGGCATCAATATTTGAATTTGATTTTACTTGACACCAATGCCAATCTCCTTAGGATGGTTAATTTGATAAAATTGTCTATATGTTCTGGATTTGCAAATTTCTGCTTGATCATTCCTTTAGATTTTTCATGTATATTTGCTCTACTGACTACTTCAACTTAGAGGTCATTATTAGGTTGTGATCATTGAGGGTATTCAGGTTTTCTGGGCACTAAGGTACTAGGAGACTTATAATTAGATTAGATTAGATTAGATTAGAGCATTCTAGCACAAACATGAGTGTCAGTGGGCTCATGTTGTCATAAAACTTACTTCAATACTTTTATTCTTTACACCTCAGTATATTTTGGTTTTCTAAGGCAGGCATATGACTTTAAGCACATCACAGTTAGTTCTCGCCAGAGGTGGGAGATAACTAAGTACATTTTCTTTGTTACCTTGCTTCAAGCCAATTCTATTAGGACTTTATTGTCTGCATACATACAACATAAATTAACAACGTAAATTAACAAAACTAACTAGTTAACACCTGACTAACTGAGACAAAACCAATAAATTCTTATACAAATAAAGTTCTATACAAAAGACAGCAAAAAACACGATCAACAACGCGATAACAACATAACACAATGCAATAATGTGGTAATCAGGTAATGAGTTGAGGTTGTGCAAGTAACTTGTCTGTGAGATGCTAGATGAGAATCAATCTTGTTAAAGTAACGAAGATAGAGAAGAGTTCTTGTGCAAAAACAGGTAATAAATATTGTGCAAAAAATGCCAGTGCAGCTCTGGCACTAAGTTCCTATAGTTTTGTTAGCGGATACTTTTTACTTTTACTCCGCTCAAAAGTACAGTGAATATCTGTACTTTTACTTAACTACATTTCTGCGTGGCATTGAATTACCTAACGACAGTTGTGTGTAGTATTTGAAGTGGAAATTTTGCCCCTGCTAACTGTTATGTGTACTGTAATTACGACACGCCTAATATAACAGGTGTTGGAAATTAGCAGAGCTAGTCGCAGACAATGACGAAAACAGGAAACATCAGACCCATTCCTAGACATGTTGTCTCCCTTCTAATCCAGTAAAACATATGTGAGCCAGGTAGATTTGTAGTACTATAGTATAAAGCGTGCATGGCCAGACCTTCACCATGTGTGAGTAAGAGAGAAATGAGAATGGTAAACAGAGTTAACGGAATGCTTAAACCAACAGGTATAATATCAAACCCATGCCAGCACTCCATCCTGGGACCAATATTGCTTTGAAACCTGATAACTAGAAGGGCTGGATTCATCCATGTGTAACGGGTCTGGCACGCGGAAAGAACACACGGGAATTAGATGTCAACATCTCAATGTCAGGTCTCTGTTTTAATAAGCACTTTTCAAGCAATCAAAGTATCGCACAGGTTTTCTTGTGGCAGGCAGAGACAGCAGAGAGAAACGTGTGAGAAGATACACAGGTAATCTCTACTCACCAGGTGGAAGCGAAGAGGCATTTTTAAAGGCTGTGTGGTGGGTGAAATTAACATCTCCTTACGAGCCTCTAGCACAGGTGAGTTCAATTGGCCCACCCACCTGTTAGGCACGCTGGGTTGTTGGTGCACGTTACGTTGTGTGTGTATTGTGTGTGTGTGTGCGAGAAGTGCCTGCACCAAGTGGCCTGACATCACACATGGTAGGGAGAAACCAACAGAAGACTACATATCATTCCAGAGGGAGACCAGTGGCACAAAGGTGTCTAGGGTAAAAAAGTTTCCCAAACTGTGTATCAACCAAGGGCCGAAGGGACAGAGTTCAAAGCTGCCCAGGCTGAAGAGAATTTCCATAGTGTGCACCAAGTAAGGGTTGAAGCAGATCTACCACAACAACAGCTACATGGCATCCACCAGCAAGCTGCACAGCTCTCCATACAGCTGGACATACAGTACGCCAAGCTGCATTCCCAGCAGAGCATGCCATTCATTCCATTGCAGGATCTACAGAAGCTAGAAGGGATGTTGCCCAGCTTTAGGTGAAGGAGACCTCACATACCAAGTTCCACCTCAAGCTAGCTACTGTTTTCTCCAAGGCATGCCCAGTCATGCTTAATTCTTGTCTTGTTAGCCCACAGCTCAAGTCATTTTAGCCCAGAGCTAAGTCCTATTAACTATGTTAGCAGACAGGAGACTGGCCCTGTTTTACCTGAGCCCTGTTTTGCTTTGATTAAGCCCTGTATCAAATATAGTTGTACATGTTGGTGCTAGCTATACAGTATATGGCTTTATCAGTCAGAGGTTGCTAGGAGTATCTTTATAGAGATGTATACATTAGGGAAGGTGATGTCCGATGATGTAATATACTCTGGCCCCATCCCAATGCGTGGTACAGTGATGATGTACAATACTGTGCAAAATTCTTGATCCACCCCTCATTTCTTCATATTTTGCTTGCTAGACATTCTTATATTTTAATGTAGTCTTGATGAATAGTTCAAACACACTGCTAATGCAGTCAAATCATACAATTCTAACAAGATTTAAAGTCAATATTTGGTGTGACCACCATTATTCTTGTACAAACCTGAACTCTCTGAGGCAAGCTTTCTTGCAATTTTGTCTTCAGACAAAACTAGTCTTAAACTAGTCTTCAGAAATAGTTCTCCAGGCTTCTTGAAGGACATTCCAAAACTCTTTTTTGGATGCTGGCTGCCTTTTGTTCCATTCTCTGTCAATAACGTTGAGATTCGGGCTTTGGGGAGGCCAGTCCATGACCATTGTGGGGGTTTTTTTCTATCAAAGTATGCTTTGACAGCTTTAAATGCTGTGTGTGTGCACTTTTCCATTATATTAAAAATGTAGCTCCTTGGAAGCACGAGATGAAGAGATAAAGGGATAGACCAAGACTATGTCACATTATGGTCGCTGAACTGCTCAATGTCCAGGTGGTGCTCCAACAACATAGTAGCCTTTATAGATAATTGGAGTAGTTTTGAGAGCAAGTCCGTTGGGTGGGGTGGTATCCATCCCACTCAAGAAGCCACCATAGCTCATGGTATCAGAAATTATCCAATCCATCACAGAATGGCATTCTTTTTTTTTTTTTTTAGTACAAAGTGTCAAAGAAAAAAAGGTTAAGTAAGGTATGTTTTTGTAATGGCATGCTATCTCAGTTTGTTGTACAAACTGCCATTAGTTATTGTCCTCTGTTTTTATCCCTTTAATAGTTTATCAAAGTCACTTGATCTCAAGATCACTGAATAAAAACCATAACACTGCAAAGAATACAAAAGGTTGACAAAGGCCTACAACAGAGGTGTTCATTTTATCTGCAAAGGGTGGGTGTGTCTGCAGGCTTTCATTCCAACCCCTGATTCTGCTTGTTTAATCAGTTCATCTTCATCTCCAGTCATCTATGAAGTGTGCCTCATATTTGGCTGATATGAAAGCCTGCGGCTGTACTGGCTCTTTGAGGATAAGATTGAAGACCCCTGGCCTACAATTAAAGTTTATTATCATGTGAAACATCTGACATTGACTGTGGGACATGCACTTGAATTGTATACTTATATGCTACATTTTGTTCTGTAATAAAAATGATGCCGTATAAGTGCATTATTAGTGTAGAAATATGAAAATAAACCTTGGCACAGTACACTTCTATAGTGAGTGGTGATATAGCACTGGGACGATTAACTATATTTTCACTCCGCATCACAGGTGCTTGGACAATCATCAGTTACTCGAACTGCTGGTCGCCAGGATGGATGGAAGTTATAGGTTATAGTACTGGAAAGTGGGGAGAACAGCTGCCTGCCAAAACCCACCAGGAAGCACTTTCAGCAAGAAAGCACATCTGGTAATGACTGTGTCTCTTTAGTAACTGATTCTAAGTCGTTCCGCATTGTCTCTGAGCCATCCACGTTGTTCTACATAGCTAACTAGCTTCTAACACAAGGCTGAATCTCAGAGCCCTCACTAACCCCTAATCAAGGCCACTACAGTACTTGACGTGGGATTGTACACCCTACATAGCGCACTAGTTTTCCATTTTACGCTATTTGAGATTTAATCTCAGAACCCGGATGTTAGCTGATATTCTAAAGCAGAATAATTGTAAATATAAAGTCAATCTTGTCAAGGCTGTCCACCACTTCCATACTACCAATAAGAATTTAAAATTGCTTTCGCCCTTTTTAATTGCACTAACTAAATAACCCAGTCAATAACTGTCAGTCACCAGCTCCGCTAATCGCTGTGATTTTTTCCACAAGATACAGAAGAATATGTGTTGGTAGAGCAAAATAACTGAATAAATGAACAAAAAAAGCATAATCCATTGATAATAAATCAACTTTGGCACTTGTGGTGTGCCTACGACCATATCCCACATGTCCCTTTCATGTGAGACTGCTTAATTGAACAGCTTCCTTGCTCCTCTCTATGTTAAGTTAAGTTAAGCCTTTATTTGTCACATATACATTACAAAATTCTTCCTTCGCATACCCCAGCGCAACTGGGGTCAGAGTGCAGGGTCAGCCATGATAGGAGCAGATATGGTTAAGGGCCTTGCTCAAGGGCCCAACAGTGGCAACCTGGTGGAGCTGGGGATCGAACCGCCGATCTTCCGATCAGTAACTCAGTGACTTAGCCCTCTGAGCTTCACCATCCTTCAGTTCCATGATGATCTTTTGGCAGCAGACTGCTTGCTGTCCTGAATGGGTCGCATGGCATGTCCGTCAGTGCCATGGATCCCAACCTGTGAATTATTTATTTATTTATTTTATCTCAGCCTGAAAGTCTTTCTACTCAAAGCTTTTATTCTGTAAAGCAAAGAAAGTGTGTGTGTACTCATGTGCCCTGTGAAAGATTGGCACCCCACCCCATCCATGGTGTTGTACCCAGCCTCATGTCCTGAGTTCCCTGGGATAATGGTATAGAGAATGGGTAGTAAGTGAGTAAAATGGACTTAATACAATTTCAATATTAGAGTATTGAAGGTTTTAGTGCGGTGGTACGAGTGCTCTGGACTTGATGCAGGACAGCTGCAGTAACGGCATAGTTAAGTAGACAAAGTAAAACTGCAGTATCACTGTAGTAGTACTGCAAGGTCTGGTGCTGGGTTACAAGTGCAGTAAACCAAACTCCTGTATTACTGAAGCACAGGTGCACTACTGTACAATGGATGCGGTATAGCTGAAGTAATACTGCAACTGTAGTGCAGTCCTAAACCTGCAGTTAAAAAATACTGTAGAAAACAATGCATCACGTGGATAAAGATGTGTTTTATGCTTAAGGCCTTTGTTTCCCCTGAAATGATTATTTACTGAGTTTTAGAATCTTTCCATTATTGTGTCTTTCTTCAGGCTACACTGGGATGGTGCAACATGTTTACCGATTTTACAGGAAGCATGGGGATTTTTATTTTTTATTTTTTTAAATCTGCGTTACAATAAGAGACACAACAAATAGCAGTTGGTGTGCTCTGTAATAATTCTAACTCATAATTCCAACTCCTTATAAATAGAGTATGAAACCTGTCTCCCAAACAAAATCTATTTGTGTGTTTTCTTTTGTGTTTATTCATGACAACAAGTCAATATGTTCTATCTCACGGAAATTAAACATAAAACTAATAGATTGAGTAGTGTCTGTATTGTTACTTTACAAATTTACCAAGTTTTTTTTTTTATTATCATGCATTGATTATACATAATTATTTCACGCATGATTAGATTCATTAACCAAACAAACTGGTCAAACTGGTCAATTGAAATAGCATGAGAAAGATCATTATGGGAATTGAAATCTCTCTCTCTCTCTCTCTCTTCCTCTCTCTCTCCCTGTCTCGCTTTCTCTCTTCCTATCAGTGTTATCAGGCAGGGCAGCCCATAATTTCAGAGCTGAAAGAACAAGGCCATGGAGTTAAAGTTGCCATGGCAACATCACATCTAAAAAAAGGTGGATGGTAGAAGCATACAGCAGGGCTTTGCAGCTACATTTACTTTTCTCTCTCTTTTTACTGCATATGCTTGCTGTTAGATTCAGCTCATATTACTTCTGCATATGCTTAGTTTGTGTAGTCTGCATAGTTTTTTTTTATTATTTTCAACTATACGGAAATAATCGAATATTAACAAATCCCACTACATACCAGTTTTATTTTGTACCATATCATTAATGACACCAAAAATAACGTATAATACATACAGTGTATATTAAAAGAACTACTGTATATATACTCACATAGCTAGCATTTTATTGCATCTTACCTAATCATCAGGGGCATTTTATACCATCTGCCAAAAGTGTCATTAGAAACAGAACTCATCCTCTGACTCCCTTTAAGGAGTAGGAGTACCTTCTCTACTCTGCTCACAGAGATAACCACCACTCTCAAACCTACTTGTAAAATATGGACAGGGTACATGTTAATGTCTGAGGTCAGGGTAAGGTCAGTAGATTGATTTGCAAGGTTAGGGTTTATATACTGTACTGTACACATACACATAAGTTCTGTTGAAACAAACCACTTCAAAACTGGCAAGCAAAGAGTCACTCGTCTCATGAGGTTCGTCAAAGTTCCCTTACATCTCCTTACTTCATCTCTCCAATAACAACCATGAGCAGTATAAACCATGACGTCAGTCATGTTATGCCCATCCCTGTTGAAATGTCTTGCTACAGGAAAGGAGAAATCCTTTATTCTGATGCCTTGAAGGTACTTGCCAACATGTTCATCCAGTTGTCTCTTGGTTTCTCCAATATACAGCTGATTGCATCACTTACAAGAGATATATTTAAGCATTCATTTTGTGCCCACGCTCTTCTTTTTTTGGCGGCACATCAGATTAAGAAAATCTTTATTGTTTTTGAGCACATTATTGGTATGCGGACTGTAAGAGGCTGCATGCAATTTGTAAGAGGACTGTTTTGGATTATGGCGTAAATACTCTAAGATTCTTAAAATGGCATGTGTCCTTTTTAAATTCTATTCAATTCATCAAACAAATGCGTAGGGAGGTAACGTTATCTAAAAGACAACCAAGTAAAAGTAGAAGTCCTCCATTTGCATGTGTACTTAAGTAGAAGTACAAATGTCCTTACTCTCAAATTTACTTAAGTATCAAAATTAAAGGGCTTGTATTGTAGGCTTTTTCATAGTAAAATCATCTCTCTCTCTCTCTGTCTCTCCCTCTCTCTCTTTCTCTTTGCTTCCCGATTGTGACCGTGCTGTTTTCATCACTGTCTGTAACCAGCTCCGCTTCTGATTTCAAACAACTCTTGTGTTAATGGGCTTGTCTTGCAAGAAAGGCAAGTCAGGCAGGGATGCTTGATGGTCAACAGATGATGAAATTCCTACTTCACCACTATAGGTATGTATAACAGGTCTGCACTGGCGGAGTCCCGGAGTCGGCCCGTGTTGACACCGTCTCCTGCATGCTCCCTAAGCAACTCCTCCTTTTTCCAGTTGTGCCCATTTCCAGTGGCCCCGCCCATTCACACCTGCAGAAGGGGAGGCTGTCTACTTAGTGAGCCTACAGAGTGAGCGAGGAGCGACAACAGATTGAGGCGCGCGCCCATTACTGGCGCACGCCATGACCGCATGTAATACAAAAATGTATTCAGGTAGGAGTACAGATATTTTTGGAGTAAAAGTATTCTCTAATAAAAGCACGAGAATGACAGCAGTTCTTCATTATGTGACCTTTGAATATCTGCCCATGTCTGTACATGCACAAAAGGGTTATTCAAGTCTCATATATGGATTTTCGAGGGTATGCTGGGTTAAATTGAAACACTTTTCTTTTCTACCGTTAAACCCTGCTCGAAAAAAAAAAAAAAGAAGAGCATGAAAAAATTAGCAGGACTGGACTTATCCCAAGACTGTCTGGAAGCTTCAGCTGTTCTGTTTTGTGTTTTTGCAAACATCTATGAGGAGTCCATCCAGATCTTCAGTATGCACGCTATACACCTCACTGTGCTCCTTATGTGCTTCATGCACAATGCCTTTTGCGGCCATGTCGAGAAGAGGTGATTATTTCCTTCAATAGAAAATTTACTGCATGTGTTTTTCATCATTCGTGTGCCCCCAAACCAACTCACCCCCCCCCCCCGCCACACACACCAACACACACACACACAAATGGCAAATTGTGGCGTACGCCACAAAGATGGGAATCAGATCAACTAAACTCTGTCCAGCATGCTTTTTCTTCAAGAAGTTATTCAACTTACTTGGCGAAACAATACTACCCCTTGCCAGTTAGCTGGTCCTAAAAAAAAGACGACTAGTTGTACTGGTTGGTTGTAGTACAGAATAACTGGATATAATTCTCAAGTTAAGGCATCAACCTCTACTTCTCATGGAAGGAACTCAACCCTCACTACACAATCCGGGAAGGCATCCGCAGAGTGACATACAGTTTACATCATCCTTCTAAGAATATCTTCCTGACGTTCATTACGTATCTCATATCTGTGCTTTTATTCCCCTAGTTCCTTTTCCCCTGCAAGATGCCGAATCCATGGAAACATAGCCTCACACCTCCAGAGTGGCCAGAGTGCCTGTGTCCTCTCTGAGGGCACTCGTGAAGCTCAGAAGAATTTAAATACAATGATTATACAGTACAGTGCTATGAAAAAGTATTTGCCCCTTCCTGATTTTTCTCTTTGCATATTTGTCACATTTAAATAATTAATGGCAATTTAATGACTAATGTTACACAAAGATAATGTGAATAAATACAAAATGCAGTTTTTAAATTATGAATTCAAGGGACTTCATCGTCTTGAATTTATTTTGGTTGCGGCATAATGTATCGCCTTTTGAAATCTTTTAGCATGCTTCACTTTCAGACAGTTTCTATTTAAGTGATTTCTTGATTCAACAGGTCTGGCAGTAATTTGGCCTGGTTCTGGCTTCCAAAAAATGTTGTTAATCAGAGC
This sequence comes from Clarias pachynema, assembly GCA_030014365.1. NCBI lineage: Eukaryota > Metazoa > Chordata > Actinopteri > Siluriformes > Clariidae > Clarias > Clarias pachynema. The sequence goes on along the minus strand of JAQMYL010000013.1, from coordinate 7,263,135 downwards.
TCATTCATGATTCAAGCTGCAAATGTCACTCCTGAGCTGACAATGATCCAGATCCCCTCTGCCCTCTGGACCTGTCTGACCTTGGTGCCTCTCTTCTGGTTGGAGATCTCGTTGCATGGACGCCCACGTGGTCTGCTCGGAATGCCTGTGGTGACTGTGGACAGTTCCTCTTTCTGTATCCCTGTTGACTCTGTTGTTACTCTTAAGGTTTCTTCTTATTGCCATCTCAGGGAGTTTTTCCTTGCCACCGTCACCCTCGGCTTGCTCATCAGGGACAATCTGATCCTTTTGATTTATATATATTTCCTCACACACACTGATTCATACTGATTTCCCTAATTTTATATTGATACTATAAAGCTGCTTTGCGACAATGACCATTGTTAAAAGTGCTATATGAATAAAATGTATATAAAATAATTACATTTAGCAAGGAGGGGGTTAATTACTTTTTCACATAGGGCCAGGCAGGTTTGGACACTTTTTACCTTTGATAAATGAAATTATTATTATTTAAAAACTGCATTTTGTATCTAGTAGGGTCATCTTTGAATAATATTAAGATTTGTTTGAAAACCAGAAAGGGGCAATTACTTTTTCTCAGCACTGTTACTATAAGCAGTCAAAGCACTTGCCACACATTTACTGCTTTCTACTCCTGCAAAGCTTTAAGTTACTTGAACCTAGCACCTCACTCCTAGCCGAACCTTGTTCTTCACCCAACGATCACATATGAGCCTGGAACCAAAACATGTAAATCAACTACATATCCTACAAAACACTATAAATATGACAATATTCAAACCATAAAGAGTCAGGCTAAATAACTAAAACGTGGTTGTTTGTCTCTCATTGCATATGACTACTGTTACCTCTGAAGAACACGAGCCTTACAATATTAAACAAATTTAATTATTTTCCTATTGCATGCCACTTTGATTCATTAATATATAATATAGTTTTGAATGTTGTGTTGATTCACAAACTATAAAACTGAGAAACTTACAAAATGTACTTTATATTTTACTTATTCCACTTTATCAGCTAACTTCCAGGTTTCTTGGGTTGAATCCCAAATAGAGTTAAAGCCACTTGTTTTAGTTTAGAGAGGGATTTGGGATTCAGCCTTGTCTTAGAAGTTAGTTGTAGGGCCTCCTAGTGGTGCAGTGATAAAGTGCTCGCCCTATCATCCGGGGATCGTGAGTTCGATTCCCGGGTGATGCTGTAAACTCTCGCAGCCGGAGGTCTAGAGAGAGCTGATTGGCCGAGCTCTCTCAGAGGGGAGGGATGAGAGGTACTTCGTGCACTCACATTAATCACGGCCCTACAGCCGATCAGGGACGTCTGTGAGCTCTCGCAAGTTGTAGGAGCGGATAGCGCTGTCCTCCGAGTGTGTTACGCCGGTGCGTGAACGAGCAGTTAGAAAAGATGCAGTCGGCTGGCGTCTAAGAAGTTAGTTGTAGCTCGCGTTATCCGTGAACAAAACAACATGGACAGTTCAGGAGCAATTCTCTGAAGCAGTTACTAAGGAGACAAAGTGTTGTTTAAGATAATTTAACAATGTCAAATGTGTTTTCTTGCTGAAATGCTTACGTGACTGGTTTTCAATGTGGGTTTTGACCTCTTGTATAAATGTTTATAAATCACCCCCCCCCCCCCCGCCCCCGATCCCACACCCTCCCACCAAAAACCTTTACCTGATGTACAGCATTCATTTATCAAGATGTACAGAAATCTGTCTTATCCAGTCTGAGGCTGCACATATAAGAAAGTTATTCACATCAGAATTGAGAATGTGACCTTTGATGTTGACATTGTCAGGGTAAAGATCAGATTTTGATTTCCACTTTTTTCCTTTCAGTGTGCACACAGTCATAGTTATTTCATTCTATTAACCCTTTTTATTTTTGTATTCTGTTGTATTTACCAAGTCCTCACAATTGATGCACTTGTGTCTTGTGTCATGTTGACCTACAAATATATACATGTGCAGTATATATAATCCCAAAGCTCTATAGAATTTCAGTAGGTCTCTATATAACTTTTGCTTTAAGATGCTCAAAATATTACTAGTTCTATAAAATGATGTAGATCTGCAGTAGGGCTCTTGTGTTGAACATCTGCTATGACTATAGAATTCTGATTTCACAGAATTTCCAAGATGATAATTGAACATTCATGTAGTTCATAAAATGTTTTCTTTTAAACAAAATCTAAACAGAATTCTCTTAATTCTCCAAAAAAATATTCACTAGTTACACCAAAGCTCTTCTTGTCTTTACCGATAGTTTCAAAATCGTTCCTCAGTTTTTGATGGATTATTGATACTCTTTAAAACCCATACTGTGCAACATATCATTACAGATGCTGTACAGGAAGCCGTTCACAGCTCTTGGGTGATCTGCCTATGGACGTGTTTAGATTAAGCCTGCGGTCATTTTATTTTTATTTTTTTTGTTTAAGCAAGTTCTTTGGTAGCCATTTTATCCCTTTCAAGCTGTAGTGTTTACATTCTGTTTGTCATTATTATTATTCTTGGACAATGTTTCCGAAGAACTTGGGCACTTGGGTTGAAAATGCAATGCAAAGTTCTTTTACATTTTGTATTTTTATTGGAAATTCTATCTTTAGTTTAATTGCACTTCAAAAAACAAAAATTATTTTAATTGGAAGTGCAATTTTTTTTTCTTTTATTGTAGTGCAATATTTCTACTTCAGGTAACGGCATATAAGCTTTTTCATGGTTGTTTCAATAAAAATTTAAATTTGAAATTTGAAATTCCAGTCTGGTCTTAGTGCTGGTCCCAAGCCTGAATAAATGATGAGGGCCATCTGTCATAAAGCTTTTGCCTTGACCCATCACCCAACCATTTCCATAGGAATTATTTAGTATAGAACTTGGGAACTTAAGTTCTATAGGATTGCAGTGTGTGACTCTGGGACACAATTTTTTCACAATTGGGATGCATTCAGAATTTTTACATACCACAGCCATAGCTACATTTATACCGGCAATATTTCTTAAATCCATTTTAAATCGTTTTGATGAGAGATTATAGGGATATTAACTGCTTACATGAATGTTGTAATGCATTGTTGCCAAACCCCCCCATACAGTCCTGACGTCACTCCAAGCCATTTCCAAGCCTCATGTTTGGCCCGTTAAATGAGTTCCTAGGAGGCCAGGAAAAAAATTCTACCATGACGATATCTAAACACTAGTGCAACACTACTGTATATCACGGGTTTATATGGAGAAATAAAGGGATTTCTTACTCTCATAATGTTTAAAAATCCCAGTTTGACTTGAACATCCCTTGCACCTCTAGAGCAGCAGACAGTTCGGAAATGTTTACAGCTCAGAGAACAGCAGCGCGTTTCTATGAACAGAGCTGCTCGGGTCAATGAGATGCCCGGGTCAACTTTTTATTATTGTTATTATTACCAGGAAAAATTCCTCATAACAGTACTTATTATTATTATTATTATTATTATTATGTATATGGGCAGTGATGTACTGTATGATTGCGTAGGTGTGTGTATAGGTCTGTGAGAGGGAAGTTCATTTTGTTATACATGGTCTATGCAGTATTTTTAGCGCACATGGAATTGCGTTAATATTTAATCAAAGCGCAAATTCAACAATAAAATCCATGTAGGGCTAAGCCCCTCTCTCCCTCTCCCTCCTCTTTCCTTTATCCCTGCTGAATCCCCTGTGTGTGTGTGTGTGTGTGTGTGTGTGTGTGTGTGTGTGTGTGTGTGCGTAAGTGCGTGTGTGTGTGTGTGCGCGCATGTGTGTGTGTGCGTTTGTGTGTGTGTGTGTGTGTGTTTTTATATCTTGGTGGTAACTGAATGTCCCCACAATGTTACTAAAATCCGATATATTTGATCTAACGGGGACATTTTGCTGGTTGTCATGACGAACATTGTTTTTTACAAAAATTAAAGCTTTAATAACTTAAAATATATGTATTAAGAGGTTATGTTTATGCTCAGGGTTAAATCAGTTATCTGCGTTAATGATAATTATTCTATAAACAGAAGGTCCTCACAAGGATAATAGGATGTGTGTGTGTGCGTGTGCATGTTTTTATGTTGTTGGTGGGACCTGAATGCTGGTTTATATAAGGAACTTTGCTGTTTTACAAGCTTTAATGATTAAAAATGATTTATACATACAAACACATATTAAGAGGTTACGGTTATGCTCAGGTTTAGATCAGTTAGCTGCTAATAATTAAAATAAACAGAAGGTCCTCACAAGGATAATAAGACGTGTGTGTGTGAGTGTGTGGTTTATTCCAAAACTGTGAGCTACATTCCTTGAGTTTTAACTAAGCACACTTGCCCATTACAACAGTGCGTCTTGGTAATTCAATTGCACGTGATGATGTTGTTTAGATGGATCCACATCGTTGCCTTCACGTTCGTATTAATTGCTTTTTGGCGCAGACCTTCTGCCATTTAAAAACCACACAGACACACACACACACACATACTTCCCCTCACATTACGAGACAAAATCATACAACCGGTCTAAGATCTGAAGCAGCGAACCAATTAAGCCCTCCTAAGCAAGGCACCATCAGAGAGAGTGACACCGTGTGGCCACCTTTGATCACGCCACCTTGGACATGGGACCGGTGTTGACAAATACAAAGAAATCTGAGATTCCCTCTCTCGTGCTCTGCATTTCCAATTCCTCGTTTTCTCTCTCCTTTTCTCTCTTCATTCATACAGGGATAGAATGGGTAAAATTCCACTCCTTCCACCCCCCCCCCTTCTCCTTTTCCCCCCCTGAGACACTCCACTCACTCACAAGAGCCCAGCAACCACTCTTATTAACTGACCTAGAGGGGGAGGGGTGTGTGTGTGTGTGTGTGTGTGTGTGTGTGCGTACATTTATGTGTGAGAGACTGTGAAATGCTTGAGAGTAAAGAAGGAAAAGGTACATATACGTATATACAGTATAGTGTGTATGTGTGTGTTAGTGTTTTAATCCCATGATTCTGATTTTTTTTTTAAGGCATGCAGAAGATCAAATCCTCTCCCCACTGTTATGTTATAATCATTATTCTTTGTAATAAGCTGTTAATTAAGCAAACTGGATAAATCAGGGAGAGAAGGAGTGTGTGGGTGTGTGACTGACTTCCAGTGTTGTTTTCTAACAAGAGGGAGTTCCTTGTTCTTAGCAATGGGAAAAAGAGAAAGAGAGAAGGAAGAAAAAAAAAACAGAAAGAAGGAAGAAAACGAGAACTCTTGGGGCCCTGGTTCCCCCCTGAACAAGAGTAATACAATCCAGATGTAGTCTCTTAGTCTCTCTCTCTCTCTCAGTTTCTCTCCCTCTCAGAAAAATATCTAAAATATTTGTGTGTGTGTGTGTGTGTGTGTGTGTGTGTGTGTGTGTGTGTGTCTTAGTGTGTGTGTGTGTGTGTGTGTGTGTGTGCGACCTCGAGTCCCCATGTGATTGGAATATGTAACAGTTTTGACCTTGTGGGGACATTTGTCTGGTCCCTAAGATGAAATTCAGATTTTATTTATTTATTTTTATTTTATTTATTTTTTTACTTCGGTTTTATTTAGAAAAATGAGCTAAATTAGTTTTTCCCCCCTTTTTGTTACAGATGTTAAGGTTGTGGTTCTGTTTAGGCATGAGATTTTTTTTTTTCCGGCTGTATTAATGCACAAGTCAATAAAAAATACCTCACAAGTGTGTGTGTGGGGGTGTGTGTGTGTGTGTGTGTGTGTATGTGTGTGTTAGTTAGTTAGAAAGCATTTCCAATACTTCTGCTAGAAGTAAATATGAAAGAAAACGACTTGCATTTGTAAAATTAGAAGTGTGTGTGTCGCTCACTCATCTTCTATACCACTTTATCCTGTACACAGGGTCGCAGGGGGCCTGGAGGCTTAGGGCAGGGTACACACTAGGGGCATTTTGGGAACACCAATTAGTCTAATCTGCAAGTCTTTGGACTGTGTGAGGAAACCCACCAAGCACGTGGAGAACATGCAAACTCCATGCACACAGAGACGGGAATCGAACCTAGATCCTGGAGGTGCAAGGCGACAGTGCTGACCACTACACCGCCTGCATGTGTGTGTGTGTGTTAGAAAGCATTTCCCAATCCCTGCTAGTAGAAAGAAATGTGAAAGAAACCGACTTGTATTTGTGCATTTCTGAAATTAAAAGCGTGTGTCTGTGTTTGTGTGTCAGTATGTGTGTGTGTGTGTGGCGCGCGCGCATCTATGTGTGTAAGAGTGTGTGCTTGGGAGACAAACTCAAAAGAATGAGAAATGGAAAAATACAGGAGAGAAAAACAGTGACGCACACACCACTGCATGCAAACTCCCGCACATATACCTATGGACACACACACACACACACACACACACTTTCATATTTTCTGATTTGGTTCGTGTTCATCTTAATAAAATAATAATAATAATAATAATAACAATAATAATAATTGTGATTTGGAGTTTATAATGTCGCGTGCTTGTTAACACTTGCGTTGGTCACGCGAGATAAGTAACTAGATGAACGCGCGCGCGTCGCCGCGCGCACTCGTTCTTATCTTGTGATTAAAACTTGTGCTTTTCTGATAACTTTGCCATTTTTTTCTCTCTCAGTAAAGAGGAATTAAAAAGTGTTCGCTGTTCCTCAGCACGACCTCCTCCTCTCCTCCTCTCGGTCCCTCCCTCTGGTAGTGATTGGCCAGGCGCGCGCTCGTCGCTGTGTGTGAGGTGTGCGTGCGTGTGGTATATGTGTGTGTGTGTGTGTGTGCGTGCGTGTGTGTTTACGAGCGCTGCGATCCCACGTGCGGCGTGTATGGAGGCGGCGGCCCGCGCGCGGACTCGGCACCCGGGACGATGAGCGGCGCGCCGCGCGACCCTTTCTACTCCTCGCCGTTCGGCCCGTTCTACCGGAGGCACGCGCCCAGCGCCGCGCAGCCGCAGTACCGCATCCACGAGCTCAACAAGCGGCTCCAGAGCCGGAGCGAGGTGAGCGTGCAGAGCACCCGGGACACCGGGGTTACCCGAGTTAACACTGACTGTAGACCGCGCAGAGTCCCCGGTGCTCGTTTAACACTCTCAGAGTTCACTTGTTGTCTAAACACTGCATTTGGTTTAATCCAACACTCGGAGTGTTCATCCAGCGCTGGGGATTTTGCTGTGATGCAGTGCACGAGCTGATTATATATATTAACACCCTAGATTTTAATGAACACCCATGCTGCTTCATTAAACACCATCAGCTTTAGATCAAAGTGGTGCTCGTTTACAGCTTTGGTGTACATGAAGCACTTTGGTGCTGCACCACTTTGGTGCTGACTTAAAGCTGATAATATTTATTAAAGCAGCACTGGTGTTCATGAACCACTTTGGTGCTGACTTAAAGATGATGGTGTTTATTAAACACTTTGGTGCTGATTTAAAGCTGATGATATTTATTAAAGCAGCACTAGTGCCAACGTCGGTGCCAACTTAAAGCGGATAGTGTTTAACAAAGCAGCATTGGTGTTAATGAATTACTTTAGTGCTGATTTAAAAGCTGATAGTGTTTAATGAAGCAGCTTTGGTGTTCATGAAGCACTTTGGTGCTGCACCACTTTGGTGCTGATTTAAAGCTGATAATATTTATTAAAGCAGCATTGATGTTCAGGAACCACTTTGGTGCTGACTTAAAGCTGATGGTGTTTAATGAAGCAGCATTGATGTTCATGAACCACTTCGGTGTTGACTTAAAGCTGATGGTGTTTAATGAAGCAGCATTGGTGTTCATTAACCACTTTGGTGCTGCACTACTTTGATGCTGATTTAAAGCTGATAATATTTACTGAAGCAGCGCTGGTTCTCATGAACCACTTCGGTGCCAACTTAAAGCGGATAGTGTTTAACAAAGCAGAATTGGTGTTCATGAATTACTTTAGTGCTGATTTAAAGCTGATAGTGTTTAATGAAGCATCTTTGGTGTTCATGAAGCACTTTGGTGCTGCAGTACTTTGGTGCTGATTTATCGCTGATAGTGTTTAATGAAGGTGTTTGTTAAACACTATCATCCTTAAACCAGCACCAATGTGGTGCATGCGTTCGTTTAACACTGCATGAGTTCATCTGGAACGGTGAAAGTTTACTCAACACTGCAGGTCTTATAAAACACTGTTGTCTATATTTCTATACCATAATTAAGACCATCCTGAAGCAGGGAACTAAACTTAAAATGAATAAGTACCCATGAGTTCACTTAGCACTGCATTGCCTGCATTATTTATTTATTTATTTATTTAAAAAAATTTTTTTGCATTTTTGGAAACTGTGAAAATATGTTTTGATGCAACCCTGAGTGCAAACTGTAAGACTTTCTTCAGAAGCGAGGTAATTGCGCAGTGTATGGGTTAGCTTAAGGGTGACTTCTGACTTTTAATCAACACTTAAAGTTCATTTTACATTATACGGTGTGCTATGTGAATACACAGCACTGTAAAGTATTATTCAGCATTCGTTATCCGAGCGTGATAAGGAACACAGTACTCCGGGAGATGATTAAATATTAACGTTAAATACTGAAGCCCGAAGTATTAATTCAACAGATTAAACACTGAAGTATTAATCCAACAATTAAACCTTGCTTGTGTTAAATGTCTTGCTTTGTTAATGTTGTGTGTGTGTGTGTATACTGGGTATATATATTTAAACATGATCTTTAAAAACATAATCAAACGGTAGAGATTTTTCAGATCTAGGTGTTAATTCAAGACTGTAAGAGTTAAAGCACTTCAGCCCCACGTGGTGTTTGAGCTCTGTTTGCCAAGTGTTAATGGTGCACTGCAGGAACAGACTGTAAGAGATCACTCAGGTATCTACTGTAAGTATCGATTAGGAAAGTTTAACACTGCCTTAATTCCATGCATTGTTTCAACACTGCTTCATTTCAAATCCCTTTTCAATACCAGAGTCGTCGATGCACCGATATACCGCATCGTGCAATAAAAATAATCATCATAATAATATAATAACATGTCAATTCTATAGCTTTTATCCAAACTGTAAAATAGCGAGTGCTGCTGGTGTTTACTTGGTACTTGTTATTTCAGAACCACAGGTGCTAATGCACCATGATTACTGGTCGTTTATTGGTGCGACGGTTAAATCCAGCATACTAATAGCTAATAATCGCTGCGATCATCCGAGTGCTCTGAGATTTCAATCCAGCAGGACATGTTTTGATTCATCTCTCTTTAACAATGGCTAATTCGGCACAGTAAGTGTTATTTACTGTAACAGTAAATAGAACAGAATGATTTTTTTTTTTGCATGAACATTGCAGGTTTTAATATAAAGATGTGAATAAATATTTATGAAAATATGGGAAAATGAATATATGAAAATTATAATTGATTTTTTGAGCTCAAACGTCAATCTTTCATCTATAGTTTATTTACTGTTTATTTAAACACCAAGCAGTGAACTTTATTATTATTATTATTATTATTATGGAAGTATGCTTGGACCATAATTTTCCTAATACTTTTTTTTCTGGCCATGAATGATAAAATATATGATTCATATTTTAACGTTGCTATCAGGTGCTTTTTCTGTCGATGCAGTGCTGTTCTGCCACCAACAATGCTGATGGTACAGTATGCATGAACAAAAATATACTCACAATAATAATAATAGTAAAAACAAAAACACACACACAAGGCCAACTGGAGTTGTAAAGACACTCGATGAAGGTCAGGTATCGCTCTCAGGAAGCGTTTCTGTTTCTCTCTTCTTTTGGACACCTTGTATAGCTTTTGATTTGACTTTGAAACCAGTATGTGCAATTCTAATATTCAGTGTAATCCGATGATTTCGTCAGATTACGGTACGAGACAAAAGTTTGGATGCACCTTCTAATTCAGTGATTTTTGTTTAATGATTTATTTTCTTAATTCTAGAACAATACTGGAGATTCCAAAACTGTGAAATAACTCATATGGAATTATGTATTTAAGTAACAACACGAATGGTCTGTTGTTATTTTAACCCATGGAGGTCGGCTGGTCTGGAACACTTCTTTCAAGAACAGTATTGTGTTGAGTGCTTTTGCAAAACCCATCAAGCACCATGATGAAACTGTCTCTCATGAACACCTTCCCAGGAACACAAGACCAAAACTTACCTCTGCTGCAGAGGAGACGTTCATTTAGAGTCACCAGCCTCAGAAATCACCAATTAACCAATGAACAGCTCCTCAGATTAGAGTTCAAAGGAAATGTTTGCATATTTTGGATGCCTTCAATGTCGTATTACAAAGAGTAGAAAGAAATAAAACCCAAAAAAAACTTTATATTCCAAATTTTATATTTAATTAAAAAAAGTAATTTTAAGTAGAATCACTCACTTATCATCTATAGTCGACCCCCGGAATTCATGGAGGTTACGTTCCTACAGCATCCGCGAATTGTGATAAAACAAAATTTTTGATGTGGTCAAAAAAAAAGACGAATAAATGCCTATTTTTTTATAGTTTAAACCCTAAATATGCCCCCAAAACTCTTTAATTTCATGTCAAACTCAGCTTAATGCATTACCCTTAAAAATACAAAGAATGTAGAGTTAAACCCGTATACTGTACAGTACTGTACTGCTGTGTTATACTCTATATGTACTGTAATTCATGCAAGCACGTTTTCCTATCCCTGAAGACTTAGGAGACGAGGCGCGGTACACCCTGGACAGTGGGCCAGTCAATCGCAGGGCACACACAAGCACATACATATACACACACACACGCATTCACACATTCACACGAGCAATTTGGGAACGCCAATTAGCCTAACCTGCATGTCTTTGGACTGTGGGACGAAACCGGAGTACCAGGATGAAACCCACCAAGCACGGGGGGAACATGGAATCTCCATGCACACAGACCCAAAGTGGGAATCGAACACGGACCCTGAAGTTGTGCAAGGCTAAAGCGCCAACCACTACACCGCCGTGCCGGCAATTTTAATAAGAATGATTACGAGAATGAAAATGGTTTCAGTGAAAAAAAAAAAAAAATAATTATTGTATATATCATGTAATGCAATTTTATATACAGTCATTGTGTTGTCTTTTTGTAGCCAGTTATCCAACACCTCCATGTTTCATTATCACATGTCACTTCTTCAGTTGCTTTAACCCATAATGTGTTCATTCATACAGCAGTGCAAGAATTAATTCAATAAGGTTGCGTTCAGTGATATAAGCACTTATTCAGCACCACAGTGGGTTAAATTTATTACCACAACAGGGACCAGATCTTTGCTGTAGTTGTTCATTCCAGGCTGTAAGTATTCGTTTAACACTGATATCTAATGTGTGAATTAATTCAGTGTTGGAATAAAAAATTCACACCTGTAAGTATTCGAACTGGAAGAAGTAACGGTGCGTTTAACCTCGTAGGGCTGTTGTTTCAATGCTGCGGGGATGGATCCCAAGTGGAGGTACAGGTTCGTTATTTTGAACAACGCAGTGTTCACATTTTTTATTTAAAGGTGTTGCTTTATATTTGACTTCAGTGAATCACAATGAAAGGTTGAACATTTTAACGTCTGAATGTTTAAACGATGGTTAAAATATTTATTTAGTTAAAACAATTTGTATACCATGACATTTAAAACTGCATTAAAATACAAAATAAAATAAAAAATGTAACATGCCAGTTCTTGAAAATTTCTAACCGATTACAGAAGCCAAACTTAGTCACGTGACTTGCCATAATTGGTTAATATATCGAGTATTACTTCTTATCGTAAATAAAAAAGAATAAAACGTCACAAGTTTCTAAAGTTACGCTAAAAGTTTCTGCAAAGAAGAGACGTAAAGTGAAGCCTTTTTTAATTAATTAATTAATTAATTAATTAATTAATTAAAGTAGAGATCACATGAGCAGTTTAAAAGATCACAATAATATGATTTTTTTTACACGTCTGCATAAATAAATCTTCAGCAATATTTCTGGTTTCGTGCAATGCTGTAAGGCGTTCTATGTGTTATATTCACGAATGTCTTATTGGGATGAAATATTTAATAAGATAAGTTGAATACATAGCTGTTTATAAAAGAATAAAGTGACAGCTGTGTAATAGTTTACTAATTTTACAGCAATACCTACTGTAGGTGCTGATTTGATCTGTATTACGAAGTATCCTGATTTAATTAACATCCCAAATCGAAACAAACATAGGGGAAAAAAAGGGATTTTTTTGTATACAGTGTTTATACTATATATATA
>JAQMYL010000013.1:7225921-7236784 GCA_030014365.1 Clarias pachynema | reverse complement strand
AGGGGCGTCTGTGAGCTCACGCAAGCGGAAGGAGCGGATAGCGCTGTCCTCCGAGTGTGTTACGCCGCTCCCAACGGAGAGTGCGTGAGCGAGCAGTTCGAAAAGATGCGGTCGGCTGGCGTCACGTGGTTCGTAGGAAACACGTGATAGTCTTCGGCCCTCCCGACTGAGTGGTAGTAGTAGCCTTAATGCGGGAGCCCCCTAGTGGTGGGGAGGAATTGGACACGACTAAATTAGGGAGAAAATCGGGGGGGAAAAAAGAAAAGAAAAGAAACTGTCTCTCATGAAGACCTTCCCAGGAAAGCAAGACCAAAACTTACCTCTGCTGCACAGAGAAGTTGTTCATTTAGAGTCAACAGCCTCAAAAATCACCAATTAACAACCAGCACCTCCGTTGAAGGCATAAGTAGATTATTGCATTTTTTTGAACACCTTTAGCATTGTTTTACAGTGTAGAAAGAAATAAAAATCAGGAAAGATCACGGAATTAGAAGGTGTGTCCAAACTTTTGTGTCCAGTACTTCTGGTACTGTATGTATTTATTGCTCAGGGTTGCATAATGCGCACGCTTCGTGTCAAGAGTTGAGACAATTTTCATTTTAAACCCAGCGAGTTGCCATAGATATGGCTGACATTTTGTCAAAAGTAGCACAAGATAACACGTTCTGATCGATAAGGACGGACCGACTTTTCTCTGTCCTAACGTGCAATGCCTATTCCATAATTGGTTGTTGCAGCCCTACAAATGTTTTATGAGCATTCCAAAGTGTTTAAACTAGGCTGCTATTTTTGTGCACCAACACTGTGTAGAATCTTATCAACAAATAGTATAAAATCTGAAAACAAGGTCCAAACCTACATGAAAGGAATTAAGAAAATAACATTAATAAAGTGGTAATTATTGTATTAAACATGGACCATTAATAGGATTATTATATATATATATATAGTTTAATTTTTTTGCTTAAGATACCATAATGTTAATATCTGTGCTTATAACGTTGATTCAGAAGGCTACCGTATGACAAAATTCCTCTGTGTTATTTTTATCATTCGAGGTGAAACCTTCTAGTGGCGCTGTTGGGCTGTTGCTATAGCAACATCTCTATTAATGAATGAGAGACGTATCGGGCCGGAGTGGCTGGAGAATAGCAAACAGAATAAAAGGAGTTTGTGTGTGTGTGTGTGTGTGTGTGTGTGTGTGTGTGTGTGTGTGTGTGTGTGTTTTCCTGCCAAGGCGCAAGACCCTGGAGCTCTGGAGCAACTGTCCAAAAACATCAGCAGAGTGGGACTAACCAATCTCACGCTGAACTACCTCAGAGTAAGACACAGACATAGATACAAGACACAAGATCTCTCATACAGTGCACATGCATGTCCGCACGAGAATCATACACTGCTGCACACACACATACACACGAATGCATACAAAAAATGTACAGGGCTAAATTACATTACTTTTGTGTGTATGTGTGTGTGTGCGTGCGCACAGCTGTGTATGATCCTAGAGCCAATGCAGGAGCTGATGTCAAGGCACAAAACATATGGCTTGAGTCCCAGAGACTGCCTGAAGACATGCCTCTTTCACCAGTGGCAAAGGATGACAACACCACCAGGTATCACACACACACACACACACACACACACACACACACACATAATAACCTTGTTTTTTTTTTTGTTTTTTTTTGCCCAGACCATTTTCCATTCCCCGCCCATCTATCTGTAGGGAATAATAACCAAAAGATCCATTGTTTCTTCACCCTTTTCCCCCTGAAGCCCTTATTTCTTTTACTTTGTTCTTACGGAAGTACGTATGATCATGAAATTTACGGTTCCGTTCACCGTAAACATGTTTCACAGTCATGATTAACACTTCAAAGTCCAGAGTCCAGATTGTCAGGGGTATTGTGAAATTCTGCAATAACACATCCTGCCTAATTAATGAGCCTTGTGACCGTGGGATTGTTATTTCTGCACTGTTTTACTGTTCTTTAAACACTCTCCCAATTTCTTCTCAATAAAAGGCATGAAAAAGAAAATAATACTTTTACTTGTTCTTTTTTTTCACTCAGTGTTTGATAGGCTTACCAGATAGATCTGGTGTCATTACGTCTGAAATCTGTTTTATTTTTTCTAAAATCTGAACGAGTTTGTAAGTGTTTTAGTTAACGTTAATACAGTAGTTCATAACTGACTGCATGATCTTTTATTTATAGTCGGACCTTCGCCTAACTTTAAGACCGAAATCTTTCAGTCAAGTTCCAAAAAATGTAAGTACTCATCCATCCATCTACCCATCTGTCCAACCATCCATTCATCTTTCTGTTATCCATATCCATATTTGAAACATCCAATCAACACATCCATCTTCACACAGATGCCATGCATCTGTCCAACCATCAATTTTTCCAGCTATTCTCCATATCTATCTTTCAATTGCTTATTTATCCATCCATCCATCCATCCATTCATTCATTCATTAATTCATCCTTTCATTTAGCCATCCATCCATCCATCCATCTACATGTACATTCCATCCATCTGTCCAACCATAAATTCATTAATCTATTCCCTATATTCATAATCCAATCATTTATTCATCCATCCTTCCATTTAGCCATCCAATCAATACATCCATACATCTACACATATTTCATCCATCTGTCCAACCATCCATTCATTCATCTATTTTCCATATGAATCTTCCAAGCCATCACCGATCCGATCCATCTTTCCGGCCATCCATCATGCAGTCATCTTCACATGCATCCATTAATTTTTTTCCCCCCATTGTAGCCATCCAATCAGTTCATCCCTTTGTCCAACCATCAATTCACCCATCTATTCTTTATATCCATCTGCCATTCATGTATCCATCCATTCATCCATACATGAAGCTACTAATTCATCCGTCCCTCCATTTCACCATTCAATCAATAAATTCATTTCTCAATCCAACCCTTCATCTACCTTCTCATCTATCTGTCCAAAATTCCATTCATCCAAGTATTTTACATTTCCATCTGCCATTCAATCATCCATCCATCCATCCATCCATCCTTTTATTTAACCTTCCAATCAAAACATCCATCCATCTACACATAGATTCCATCCAACAATCTATCCATCTGTCTGTTTTTCATTTCTATTTGCCAATCCATTCATTTAGCCATACAATCAAGACATCCATCCATTTTTCTATCTGTCCATTCACCCATTTATTCTTCTATCCGTTTGCTGTTCAATTATCCATCCATCCATCTACAAATACATCCATCCAACCTTGCATTTAGCCTTTCAATCCATCCATCCATTCAACAATCCATTCACCCATTCGTTTAGCTGTCCAGTCAATACATCTATTGATCCACAGATTGATCTGTTCAACCATCTGTTCATCCACCTGTTTTTCATATCCATTTTCCATCTTTCAGTTATCCATTTATTTTCCAATCCATCCATTCATCCTTCCATTTAGCCACCCAATCATTGTTTTACATTCCGTTTATCTGTCCAACAATCTGATCCATTAAATGTATTCATTGCATTTATCCACCAGTCCATTGCATTAATCTATCCATCCATTCATCTATTTAGCCATCCATTTATTCATCTATTCTCCATATCCATATCCCAATATTCTCCATATCCATATCCCAATGTTTATCCTTTCATTATAGTCCTTGTGCAACTGAGAAATAAAGTATTGATGCTGTAAATTGCATGCATTACAACTTTCCCTTCATTGACTGACAGCGGAAGCAGCCAAACCAACAGCGAAAAGAAGAAGAAGGCGGAACTCTGCCGGCAACGCGTCCAACAGCAGCGCAGGAAACAGCAAGAAACGCAGCCCAGCCAACAGCTTCAGCTTGCCCACACAGGTATGTCTATAAACATGCACAAAACACACACACACACACACACACATAGTGATACAGTGATGTGAACTGCTCACAACAACATGCTAGACTGAATAACCTGTGTGTATGTGTGTGTGTACGTGTGTTTGTGTGTCTGTGTGAATGGGTTTTAAGTACTACGGATGAGCTGTTTTCTAGATAGTTAGTCCAACTGATAACTATTGCTGTGAAGTTATTTTTTAATCAGTTAATAATTAAAATATTGATTTGATTCTAAAGGATTGATATTTATAAAACTGTAATTGTTCTTGCCAGTACCTGATAATATGCTTTTATTTAACCCGTTTAAATGATGTGTTTGTAATTGATAGCAATTAGTTCTAATTGATTTGATGATAATTAGTGCTGTCCGTCTCTGGTCCCCAGCCCAAACGCATCGCCGGTGAATCGAAGGGTGGCGGGTGGCTGGAGGCGGAGCTTAGGTAGGTGAGTGACATGTGCAGATGGCTATCGCACAGCATGTGCTGCCTTAACGATCCAATTAGCGATGCGAACAAGCTTAATTGGCGAACATGTTGGAGGTATGCTTTGTCTGAATGGGCTAATTAAGGAGCAAAGAGATAGCGTCTGTAGACAAGGATGTGTGTGTATGTGTGCGTGCGTGCGTGCGTGCGTGCGTGTGTGTGTGTGTACCTATATTGTTTTTCTGTTTGTCCCTTTCAATCGTTCTCATTCAAACTTTAAATCTACATTGCTAATTCACTTGTCTGGCATGCGACATATGTTTCGATTAAAAATGGTACAAGTTTTGCCTGCATTCATATTAGGCAGTGTGTTTCTAATCTTGGTTTCCCTTCCTCTCTCTCTTTTTTTCCGTCTCCCACCCCCTTCCTCTACCTGTCTCTCTTTTTGTCTTTCCCCCCTCTGTCTCTCTCTGTACCTCCCTCCCCCACTGTATCGCTCTCTCTCTCTCTCTCTCTCTCTTTCTTTCGTTCTCATCCACCCCCTCCTTTACCGCCCTCTCTCTGTCCCTTACTCACTCTCATCTAATTCAATTCCAAGCCACATTATTAGAATGACCATACCAAGATACATTATTACATTATTTTGTATTCCTCCATATTTGTCCATTTGTCAAATAAAATAATTCGAAGTGGCATTCCACATCTGTTCTAATATACGTATATGGAAATAACATTTCTACACAAAGAACATAGAGACACGGGATTATATTTACCCATGTGCACCATGAACACTGCTGGAGCTCTTTAAATAGTTGAACGGTCTGTAGGTCAGGGAAGCAAAAATGAACAAATTTCATATAATATTTAAGTGTTTCCAAAATTTAATGGACAAGCAAAAAAAACAACAACGTTTAAAATATGTAGTAAGATTTAGTTGCCCATAATCTTGTAGGTGTAGGACAAGTGGTCTGATTAAATGCAGGACAATTTAACCTAGCTGTTATAATATTGGCATAGTCTTTAATTAAATCGTTATTTAATTAAATATTTAAGAAATTTTTGAAAATTCTTTAGGGAGTTTCTACGTATAGGCTTTAAAATTGTTTAATTTGTAGCCTAAAGACATACTGTAATATAAAGTAAATCACTGAACATGGGGTGTAACACAGGAGGGATTCTATTATTTTATACATTACAAAGTTCATTATAAGACATATATACCGACATATGATATGTTGTATGATATTATATACAATATATGATTTGATACGATACAATATGAATTACAATATGATTTATGCTGATTTGAAACAGACGCCCATATCCAGGCGGACTTATATAAGTCTCCATTAATAAATATCGATTATTAGGTTATTGTATGATACGATACAATACGATATGGAATAAATGATATGATGCGATATGATCTTAGATATGATATGATACAATACAATATCATAGGATACAATACACTACCACAGTATATCATGATATGATGTTGCCATCTGCTAACTTTCTCTGCTTAAGAAGCAACATGGTGTAAAGCATGGTCTAAATGATACTAGATCAAACGCTATGGCTAAAGTTTTGTCAATTTGTGATAATCTAATAAAATGCAGTTTTTGTAAATAATTTATCAGCTCTCATGCACACAGACACCTATACACATCATATTTACCTAATTGCATTTGGCAAGAGGAGCTTCATTTAAAGCAATTGTACAGTATATATATATATACTACATATAATATTTATAGTCTAATATTTATACACACATATATATATATATTTGTAGAATATCTGATCTGTTGCTGGGTGCAAAGAAAAAATGCAGTATTTGCTGCTTACTTTGATTATAGTTCCTTGTGCTCCAAAGATTTGTCATTGAAATCAACGTGAGCTGGATCTAATTGAATGATTCTGTCTGCATGAATTGCATGATAGACCTCTTAAAGATATGTTTCAAGGTCAGAGTTTGGACGGCACAATTTATTTCCTAACCGCGTAAGAGTGTGTATTCATTGTCAGGACATTCAACAAACTTTCTCTTTGTCACACTTTTCTCCATTTTTTTTTCTGCCTCCTTCTTTGTTTCTGTACATCTCCTTTCTGTGCCTCCCTCCCCCTCACTATACCTCTCTCTCTCTCTCTCTCTCTCTCTCTCTCTCATGCACTTCTCTTACCCCTCCCTATTTCTCCATGTCTCTCAAAATTCTATTAAAGTCAAATCAATGCAATGTATCTTTACTTGAATTACCATACTAATTTAATCATATACTATGGTATTTTACCCACACCCTAATCTGGGAATACAGAAATATATTCATGCACACTGCGACTATTTAATGACTGCTACTGTAATCTCAGTGTGCCCACACACTTTATGTAAGTACAGTATAGAAAATCATTTCAGTGTCTCTCTGACACGATGTTCAACAAATGTTTTTTTTTCTTTCTTTCTTTCTTTCTTTCTTTCTTTCTCTGTCTGTCTGCCTGTCTGTGTGTAGGATGTGATGGTGGTGGGGGAGCCCTCTCTGATGGGAGCCGAGTTGGGAGACGTGGACGAGCGTCTGATCACCAGGCTGGAGAACGAGCAGTACGACCCTGCTGGCGGTCTCCGGGACGACGGTCGCCATGACTACACCAACTCGCAGGCACTCGGCAACAGCAACCGGGACGGCGAGCCCACCGTCATGGCGATGCAGCGGCCGGAGTAACGGGAGCGCTAACGGGAAAGGATCGAGCGAGGGGTGTGGGAGCGTGCTCATCTGCGGATGTCGAGAAGGAATTTGTGCGTGTGTGTATGTTTGTGTGTGTGAGAAAGAGAGCTATGACCTATATGACAAATGATGTCATCCAGTTTGTATAACTATTACAATGGCTTTAATGGCATTTTTTTTCTCAGTCTCCATATCATAAGAAAAACGATAATCATGAGACATATGTTCCCATTTCATATGAAAGCTTTATAAATAAGCAGCGCTATCAACTACTTTCATACCAGGATTTTTTATCTTTTCTGTAATGATTCAGCTGTTCTGTAATGTTCGTTTCGGCTTTCCAAAATTGACTTTAAAATGTCTACTTTGTGAGTGTTGTGATGTTTTTTGATTTTTACTGCTGCAAAATCTGCAACGGCAGATTTTTTTTCCCCTCCCTTTATTACTTAATTGTTTAAGGCATAATGTAAAATACCTGCAGGTATGTGTATTTACCGTTAAGTGTGTATTTTCTGTATGCTTTTCGACTATTTGCATCAATAAATTGTGTTTGGTTATGACAACAGGCTAAGGCCTTACTTGCTTATTTAATATTCTTTAAATCATTGACGAATTAAAATAAAACATTTTCAATTACCTGAGGAAAACTGTGTGGGGAAATTATTTAACGATGTTAGACCTATCATTACAGTGTACTGTACATTTGATTGCGACAGTATGCAGCCCTGTGATTTACTCTACACGTGCTCTCACAAAAACTGTAAGGAGTGCTCTAAAGTATAGAAAGTTAATCTCTTCAAACTTTGCTTTTGTAACCTGCTTACTTGACCTATTTTCACTGAAAAAGACTTTCTTACAAACCCAAAAGAAACGTTACCATGGATCATAGTTCTACCATACTGTGAAACAATGGTACATGTACTATATATACAGTATATATAGTACATGGTTCTACTACATACTGTACTATGCTAATATGGAACACATACTGTATCAAGACACGGTCAAAAATATGTTATACATGTTTATGTACTAGACGGCACGGTGGAGTAGGGGTCAGCACTATGGCCTCGCACCTCTAGGGTCGTGGGTTCATGGAGTTTGTTGGGTTTCCTCTGGGTACTCTGGTTTCCTCCCACAGTCCAAAGACATGCAGATTAGGTTGATTTGTAACAGGTCCCCTGTGACCCTGTATACAGGATAAGCAGTATATAATGGTAATACTGTATATGGTACAGTCCAATGTTACTTGTTATAGTACTCACTAAAGGTTACTACACAATACTTTGGTGTATGGTGCTTATTGGGTACCATGGTGGCTAACAAAGTTCAGCAGGTATGAATATGGTATGTTTGTACATACCATACCAAATATATACACTAGTACATAATACTGATATGGTATAGTACTGGCAGTACCATATTAGGCACCTGCTATACTTTAGTATCCAGCCTGGTACCAAATAAACACCATGGTATTCACCAAAGTATAGTGTAGTAACCTTTGGAAAGTACAGTACCATAATAGGTAAAATGGCACTGCATAGATTATTATATAAATATCACCATTATGGTACATAAACCATAAAAACCATGTCCTGGTATGTGTTTCAAAGTGCCATACTACAGTACCTGGTACAGTACACCGTACTATAGTATATGTGCCACTGTACCACAATATGTACCAGTAGTGTGGTCCCATGTACCATTGGACTATCACGGTACCACTGGACTACCAAGGTACCCATACCAAGGAAAAATGTCTTGTGGGAAGTCAGAAAAAAAAACATCATTCAAAATTAACATGTATTTATACTAAAGTTGTACAACAAGGACCAAAAAAAGAGTTGGAACTGATAAGTTTTCCAGATTGTATTGTTTTTACAATCTCTCATTTTATTCTGGTGGAACCTCTCACCTTGCTCTTCTGAGTATGTATCCATGTACCCCTTGAATTTATTTAAAGTTAAGAGACACCCTGCAGCCCATTCTGCTATAATTCTTAACCAGACTCCCAACCAGATTCCCTAGAAGCCCTGAACCACTGCAACAAAGCTGTCCCATGCTTCTTTCTTCTCTTTAGTCACTTTCCTGGCTAGTTTATTGCACTCCAGGATCTTTATCTGTTGTCCAGCAATGACACTGACATTGACTTTTTGCTTGAGACATCTTTAGGAAAAACATCATGAAGATACATGAAGTCTCCCTACTCCTTACGTAAAACTGTGACAAATTGTTTCATAAGACCCAATTTGATATGTAGTGGAGACCAACAATGATTCTCATTTAATGTTGTTCCTCATCCCACAAACGTCTGCTGTAAGTCTGCTGTGATCATCCCCCTCTTTTATAGTGCGCCACACGCCAATGGAGACTCCTTGCGCATTGAGCCCTGCATCGATCAGCACTTGCAAAAAATAAAAGCATGCCCTGGAGGTTTTTGGGAACCCCATCTTAAGCTTGAGCAGTGCGGCACCACCCCTTGAGCTCTTCATGCCCATTGAGCTGCATGTCTCTGGAGAATCCATACCCACTGAACTCTGCATCGAGGAGCACTTGCTTGGTGTCTCTGCTGCCCCAAAGGTAAAACCCCCCTTGGATAACCATCAGAAGTGCTGCCATTTTCAAGTCTCCAAATGTAAGATGTAAGCCCACATACAGCTATAGCATTTATAGGGATGTGTCTAGCAGAATGCAGCCAACCACTGAACACTTTTCACACAAGGGCATTCACGACTAGAACCACGGGCTAACTATTGAACCATTTGCCTAATCTGCATGTCTTTGGATTGTGGGAGGAAACCGGAGTACCCAGAGGAAACCCACCAAGCACAAGGAGAACATACAAACTCTGTACACACTGAGATGAGAATCGAGCCTGGCTGGGAATCGAACCCAGACCCTTGAAGTTCATAGTGACACGATTATGCTACGACAGTGGGAGCGACTTCTGTACATCCCGTTCAATGACTAATATACCGTAATGCCATTACATGCTGCTGCACATACTGCAATATTTTATGTTTTTATACAAATCTCATCAGTGTATGGACAGAGCACATCTACATAAAATACATTTTCAGCTAGCAAAAGCCAGCCCAAGCCCATTTTCGGACAGTGGCTTTTTCTGTGTGATTATCAGCCTGGATAAAACTCCTGGCTCTGGCTGTAGACATGGCATCTGCATGCTTCTCAAATAAGGAAAGGACAGAATCACCAGTCATTGGGCTATAATGAGGGTTTTGTTGAAGGTCATGAGCCTTTGTGTTGACAGTCTCACATCCTGAATCACTGATTTCAGTTGAGCTTGGACCTTTTCAGGACTTATTATGCCTATCAGTCATTGCAGGTTGTTTGCAACTAAACTGAGAATACCACATGATAGGATAGGGTGAGGACAAATCAAACATGTAGCCAGAGGTCCACTAGACAGTTGGGCTTACCAAGGAGTAACTGCACCTACTGTACCTACAAAAACATAGAGCATGTTCATAGAGATAACTAGCAAATAGAGTAAGGGGTGATAATAATGAAGCATATCTCTAGTAAGGTTTGTTATGTTTTTCTCTGTTGAAAAGGGGTGTCTTTGAGCTTTGGCAGACCATTTAACGCTACAGCTCCAGCATATATATAAAACCTTGCTTTGGACCAGTTCAAAAAAAAAGTCTAGAAAATCACATTGTAGGATTTTTAATGAATTAATTGGTAAATTCCTCTGTAAAATAACAAAATCACCTATAAACAAGCAAGATTTCTGTCTCTCACAGACCTGTAACTTCTTCTTTAAGAGGCTCCTCTGTCCTCCACTCGTTACCT
>JAQMYL010000013.1:7201559-7212238 GCA_030014365.1 Clarias pachynema | reverse complement strand
AGACGAGCACTAAGACCCAGCAGGGGAGACGATTACCCACAATTCCGCAGCACAAGAGAGAGAAAAACCATTGGCTCGGTTGTGATCACGTGACGCTCGGCGTCAAAACAAGAAGCGAATGCGTGATACATGATACTCGGTACTCGTAAACCAAGGCTTGCTCATTTTACAAGTCAAGATGTATTAAAAGTCTTGCGGAACACTCGCAAACCATGTTACTCGCAATCCAAGGTTTCACTGTATATTAAAAATTATTCTAATGATTCATGTCTACATTGTTGTACTTGTCTTTTTCTTTTTGCCTGCACCCATATGGTTGCAAAAGTCTTGGAATTTATTAAGAAATATGAGTCAAATAAGACCTGATCATTATCAGTTTAACAGCTTAACAGTAACTAATATGATGGACTCGTTCTATGTTTGCATTCACGTAGAACAATTTCATTTGAGCTGAGGACAATTTCATGCCACCTGTGTGCTCTTTCAAATGTAACATGTGATTGAAAGCTAACCAGCATAGTAGTCTCTCAGTGAGACTGTGGAGTTCAGATCAGGGAACTTAAGATCATTTCTCGTTACTAGAGTACAGACCTAAGTAAGTAATGTTCTCTCTTATGGACTCTCCAGTTCAGTTAACCCCACATGACCAAGATATACAGTAGCTGCTTGGCACTTCATGAAGTCTATAAAGTATAAATAAAATTTATAAGTATAAAATAACCTCAGTCATCTAAATGACTTTACACCAAACACTTTACACAACAACTGTGTTATTCCGTCTATTAGTATAACTTGTTAAATATTCCGACAATCATGCTGCACTTTTTCGCACTCTACTTTCTGCACCAAGATCCAGGTCCCACTTTACATTGTATATACTGTTATATTTATTATATTTTAGTGCACTTATCTTGTGTTTATTCTTTTGTTTATTATTGCTGCTTGTTGTATCACTACAATGACAATAAAGTATCGCTTTATCGTTTATCTTTATCTTTAAATATTCAGGTTAGAAAAGTAAAATATAAACGGAGACATGCGACAGTTGTATTCTGTTAAAAAAAATATCTAAGGAGACAATAGTGGAGACAACATCTACTTTATGCGTACTATTACTTTAAGTAAAGGTGACATTTCTCTTATGTTTTCAGTATCCAATCTTTACCAGGGATGCCAATACTTCTGGTGACAGCACTTCTAAATTGTTTAAAACATCTAGATGTAAATATCAGGGAATGAATGCTGAAATTCTGTTCTTTCCTCTCGTATTCATTTTTCGATCTCAGACCCTGAAGTCTTCTGTCTTACAGCAAAAACAAAAGAATTGACCTTACCGTTCCAACACTTTCAGAGTGGGCGGTCTGCTCTGATTTATCACCCCTACAGTAAATGTAATCCTCACACACCTTCTCACCACACGATCTCTCAAAAAAATATTGCTTTAGGCTTTACTGTAATAGACAGACAGGTTTCATAGCACCTGTACACACAAGCTCTCTCACACAGAAGACATGCACATTACTAAGGTGGGAGAAGCTGCTCATTATTTATCTCTCTGCCTGCAGGGCAGGTATATGCCCCTACTGCAGAAAAAGAAGGTATAAAGGTAACACGCGCACACACATACTAAGGCTGGAATGAATGCAGCAGCTTTCTGAGCTCACTCAGTACACACACACACACACACACACACACACACACACACACACACACACACACACACACACACACACACCCTCGCACCCTTACGCGCTCCAAGTGCACTCGCACACGCATGTAGGCACGCGCACTGCAGCTGTTGTATCTGGCCGATTTGGTGCTCCTGTGTTTTTTTTTGTTTGTTTTTTTTTAATGCGAAATAGAATCATCTTAAAACTCCTGTGTTCAGCCAGCAGATGGCAGCGTCCTGCAGCAGAATTGTAAATTATTAAATAAGATACCAATAAGATAGCATACTTACCATCTTAGGCTTGCTTTGAATAATGTTTCAATAGTTGCAGATGTCTGTAATTAGAAAAACCTTCTTCTGTAACCTGATATAGAGAAAAACATTTTATGTTTTATCGAATCAGAATTTTATTTATAACAGGCTTTGTTTGTTATTATAACTGTGCATATAGTAAAGAGTGATGTGATTTATAACTATCTATTTTCTATTGTATACTATATTGTATAAGAAGTGCGGCATGACGTGTCCAATTTAGTCTGTTGTTCTGACATAACCAGCGTGTGTAACTAACAGGTTGCGTGTGTTTGTGTGTAAAAACTTTCAAAGTCTTTAAAGCCTGTTCTATTGCTTTAACTAGTTGTTATAATCATGAAGGAAATGTATTAAATAAATGTGTGTGTGTGTGTATGTGTGTGTGTGTGTGTGTGCGTGCGCGCGCGCATGTAGTGGCTCTCGTCTCCTTCAGCCTGCTCAGGTGTGCGACGTGCTGAAAGGCTTCATCATGGTGCTGTGTTACTCCATGATGCACTACGTGGATTACTCCATGATGTACCATCTGATCAGGGGGCAGTCGGTCATCAAACTCTACATCATCTACAACATGCTGGAGGTAACAAACACCGATCTCAGATCAGCCCTCATCACCATATCCTCAACAACAGTTCTACAGTGAATTTAGGAGAACACACACATATATAGTATAAAATGGTTACACATTTCAGCAGAGCAAAAAAATTTTTTAATCATTTCAGCTGAAAACTTGAGCATCCAACCACATTTGTGTTCCAGCTGAGGGGAACTAAAATGTTTTGAAAGATTTTAAACATTATAGATTCAATGTTTTTTTTGTTTTTTTTCCCAGTCATTATGATGTTACTCAGCAGGAAATATGTACATAAAATATGTATGTAATTTTAATATTACACAAAGATCACACAAGTAAATTCAAAATACTGTTTTAAAATGATTTTATTTATTACAGGGAAAAAAGCTGTCCAAACCTACCTGACCCAATGTGGAAAAGTACTTGCCCCCAAACGCCTAATAACTTAAACCTAATAACTGTTTGTGCTGTCCCAGGTGAACTGAGATCAAGCATTTGTGATAACTGCCAATGAGTCCTTCACATCGCTATGGAGGAGTTTTGGCCCACTCTTCCATACAGAATTGTTTTAATTCGACCACATTGGTGGGTTTTCAAGCAAGAAGGGCTGTTTAAGGCTTTTGCTTCGGGAAATCTTCCATTGATCCCATCCTGGCCCAGTCTCTGCAGTTCTTTAGATGTTATTTCGGGTTCTTCTTAATGAGCTCCTGGTTGAGTCGTCTTTGTGCTCTTGGAGTATTTTGGTAGGTCGGCCACTCCTGGGAAGGTTGGTTCTAAGGCACTGTCTAATGGATATTAAGGATATAATAGCACCTGGTTGGACCCTACAGCATTGTACTTTTTTTTTTTTTTTACATTTCATAGTCTTGTTCAAAAGAACAGAATATGGAGCAGTTTCAGCCATAACGTTTCGTGTACGACGGTGTGTTAACTCGGACGTTCACTACTTATCCTCAGTTTTGATTCGTCTATCAGGGTAACGGTTGACCAGCATTTTATGATTTAAGAAGAAATCTCACTAAAATGTGTATGCATTCAGACAAATATGAGTAAATCTTTTTGTAAGCTGTGCCCGTGTCCTGTGCTTCGTTTTATGTATTTAATTTATTATGGATTTTAATATATTTCTCTTATATTTTCACATGGGCACAAGAATCCCCATTTTATATATTTCAGTCATAATTTTTTTTTTTTTTTTACAATTTAAGAAATGTAGTGCAGCATTCCTGCACCCCTTGTTTAGTACCTTTAGTATCATGTGGTGCAGCGTCTTGTACAATTCTTTACAGTAAGGGGATATTTATTCAACAGGTGCTTAAATAAAACTGCAAATACAATAATGTTCATTAATCAAATTGCTTTAAAAGAGAATCAGCCAGCAACTTAATAAACATATTTATCAGTCTTCTTCCAGAGTAATTTCTCATTCTCTCTTTCTGTCTAACTGTCTTTCAGGTGGCAGACCGACTGTTTTCGTCCTTCGGCCAGGACATCCTTGACGCTCTCTACTGGACAGCCACAGAACCCAAAGAGAGAAAGAGAGCTCACATAGGTGTAATTCCACACTTTTTTATGGCCGTCCTTTATGTCTGTATCCTTAAACACTGCACCCACTAGGCTTCTGCTATTTTTTTTTTTATTATTGTTTTTCTGTTAATTATTTTAAACGATCAGAATCTAAAGACTCTATACAATCTGTATAAATAAGTTTATATTTTCTGCGTAGTGAAGAAATAAATCACAGTTATGCGGTTATGCTGTATATACAGGCTGGTAGAGATTAAAGTTAGTTTAAATAAATGCTTAGGTCCATATTTGCTTGGACTGAGGCAGTTTCTAGTTTCTAGCAACTTATATTTAACTCATTACACGTATGAGCACATGTGAGGCCGTGTTCAAGAGCCCAACAGGGTGGTTTGCTTGGTGGTGCTGCGGTTTGAACCTTAGACTCTCCGTTCAGTAGTTCAGTGCCTTCACAATTAAGCTAAATCTGTCTGTTATTGACTGGAATTCCAGGTATCTGTCTAACCGGCTGTCTGCAGTCATGTAAAGAATTCTACGTTCGTATCTCTGTGTATTTCTTAACTTGAGCTTCAGTTCTTCATGCCATTCTGATCATGGTTCAGGCGACCACCCTAAACGTGGCATTCAACTCCCATAACAAATCTCTGCTCACTATTATGATGTCCAACAATGTGAGTACACATGCTCTGCCAGTGATTTTATGTTTTTTTTGTTGTTGTTGTTGTTTGGGGATTAATTTAATGGAAAGTATTATAAACAAAACAAAAAAGTTACAACTCATGGATCCTTTACGTGTATGAATTCATATTCAAAGTGTTTATATTCCATCATAGTTCCTTTGTCATTGCAGTTTGTTGAGATTAAAGGGAGCGTGTTTAAGAAGTTTGAGAAGAATAATCTCTTTCAGATGTCCAACAGTGGTAAGTAAGACATGCACCGTCTGTGGACTAGAAATTTTATTAATTAATTGAATAAATCTGCAGTTTTTTTCTTCCCCTTTTGTTTTTCGCACTTCTTTCGCAATGTTCTTTAACATTGAAAGCGTCACAAAATGCAGCTCACAGCCACTTCCTGTAGGATTACATGTGCTGTCAGTTGAGGGAAATAATGCCAAAGCCCCTTTACAAGTTCACTTAAAATGTTTCAGTTCTGAGTATTTGAGTGTGCATCAGTGAGAGCCCAGTAGGGGGAGACGTCTGACACCAAAGTGCAGTTTACTGTACATACTCTACTTAAAACAGACTGGATCCAACTTGCCTTTCTTTGTTTGTGTTGTTTCAGATATCAAAGAAAGATTCACCAACTACGTGCTCTTATTAATTGTGTGTCTTAGAAATATGGAACAGTTCTCTTGGAACCCAGGTGACTCGTGTTATATCCGACTAACAACATCATTATCTTGTTTGTATTTAACCGTGCCTGTAGAATTGTGGACAACGTAACACTGTACGCTTGACGTTGCTTTTGTTGACTGATTTCAGATCATCTGTGGGTGCTGCTTCCTGACGTTTTTATGGTGATCGCGTCGGAGATGGCCGTGGACGTGGTGAAACATGCCTTCATCACCAAGTTTAATGACATCCCAGCAGATGTGAGTATGACCTCATGACCTCACCTCACACTGTGCTTATGTGTATCAGAAGACCAATGTTTTACAGGTACAGTCTTGTGTATAATTCTTTTGTGATGCGATATGATATTGCGGTGTAAATTTCCCACCCAAAAGTAACAATAATAAAATAGTAATTTAATAATAGCAGACTCACAAAAAAAGGAGCATTATCACCTCATCTGATTAATCTAGGCTGAGCAAACATCAGCAGCATTATTTTAAACACGTGTGAACAAGCAACGCTTCACTTAACAGGAACCTCAGATCAAAAAAAGACTTGAGACTTTTGGGGGGGGCGGGGTGTATTTTTAGACACAGCTCTTAGACTTTTCAGTTAATTTTTATTAACAGCTCAAAATCAACTTTGAGATAAATCTTTCTCTTCTTGTTTACATTAGATCCATTGTTTCATGCAGGTCTGAAATACATATGTGCGGCTTGTGGCGTTACCACCAGCACAAAAGTGATCTACTAAATAAAACAAATATACCAGGGCCCGTATTCACAAAGCTTCTTAGAATTCTCTCAGAGAACTCCTATCTTAGCTGGGAGTCCTAGACTAAAAGTGATTTAGGAAACTTCTCAGAGCAACTCAGAGGAAGGAAAGTACAAAAAACTTTATCTTAGTGAGGAGGTGTGGTCGACCCCGTTGCTCGGGATGATGCAGCCATTCAAGGACTGTGATTGGTTGATAGAAAAATGTGTAAAGGTCTTAAATGCGCTCTTTGTGAAAATAGAACATATGATAATAGAACAGACAGTGAAATAATAATGTTTGTATATAAAGAAATTGTATAATCATGACTACAGGCTACTTTATGCAAAGTTTCTGTTATAGGCTAAATATCTTAAAGTTAATTAAAACAGCCAAATGTTGAAAATGTGTCAACTTTTGAAGCAACCGATTTCCACACAGTAGTTACTATATTTAAATTCTCACATTTATTTACTGTACTGATTTTATTACGAAACTCTTAAGTCCTCCTCTCTACACATAACAATTTTTACCGTAGAAGCTGTTTTTAGGGCTAAGATGTTTTGTGAATAATTTTTATCTTTTCTAAGATTTAGTCTTAAATTTAAGGGTGAATTCTATAGAAAATGTCACAATTCTCAGAATTTTCTTAGAATTTTACACTAGGAGCGAATTTTAGGCTTAAGAATCTTTGTGAATACGGGCTGATCTTTAACACAATGTTTTTTTATTTATTTTATATTTCTATTCATTTCACATTTAAGAGATCCAACCTACAAACCCTCCCCTCCATCTACCATTTAGCCATATTATTTTGCTTTACCATGTTTTAATACAGTTAGACAGTGTTCAGGATCGTGCAGTATAGAGTGACATCCTTTTTTTCAACACAACCTTGGCAATATGATAAACTCGAATCTTATTTTATCTTAATCAGCTAATCAACTTAATCAACATGGCTGAGCAAAAAAATTCAAAAATAGGTCACACAGGCAAAGATATTACCACAGATTCATAAGATCATATGGTTGTTTCTGTAACCAAAAAGAAAAATTTTGAGAGTCTTAAATTTTTTGCGACATCATTCCCATATTCCGTTAGCAAGTAATGATTACTTTGGTTCTATGTAACATCAGAAAACCCAAATGCATCGTTCTGCCAGGCAGATTTTTAAAAGAGAGAGAGAAGTCTGTCTACGTGCCACCCAGCACATCGGGGGACGATACTCCCCACCCTGGAGGGATATACATAGTTTCTGTGGCAGTTATTTACAGGGTCGGGTTGCCAGCTCGATGCCCGATTGTATCTGAGCGCTTGATCTCTCAGTGGCAGTCCCTTCAGCATCAGGGCTCGAACCGGGTACCTCCTGATCAGCAGTCCAACACCCAATTTTCAAGAAGGGAGGCCAGACGTACTTTGGTGGCCGTCACTATACTTTGGGTATACTATGTGTGAGGGGAAACACTCACATCCATTAATATTGCTTTAAACGAACAGTGAGCATGAAAGCTTCATAATATTCTGTGTTATTAATGTCACAGCTTGCTTGAATTTTTGATCATTAACTTGTTGATTATTTAAGTGTAATGTAGTAGTAGAATGAAGCAAAGGAAGGGGGGAAGGAGAGAGAAAGACATGAGAGGAGAAAGAAGGAGTGAGCTGTGGTTACCGGCAGGGATTACAGCCAGAGATCTGCTCTGTCTTTAAGTAGCTTAGATTAGTTTAGTCAGAAGATTAGTGTCACACACATGCACACACACACACACACACACACACACACACACACACACACACACACACACACACACCACTGCTTCTCCTTTTTAGGCTCATGCTTTCTTTTGTTTGTAAGTTTTTTTTGTTTTGTGTTCTTTGCTTCTCCCTTCATTCCTCCCCTCACAGACACACAGGAAGAGTCTTGAATCATAGCAGGGATTTAATAGGCAGTAAAAGAGAGAGAGAGAGACAGTGTTCTGATCTAAATAATGCAGAGTTGCATAATGCGCCTTAACGTTAACCCTCGAAGCCACTCATCGTCAAATTCAGTTAACGTGCTCATTCATTCGTCAAGAGCGAAATATAAACACCAACCTGAGTTCTCTCTTTCAACTTCTCTAATAAATCATCTTGTGATATTTGGATTCTATTAAACTGACCAAAGTGGCACAAACTGAATCGTAATACCTCCAGTCTCACAAGCTATTCCATCATTTAAATAATTGTTCAGTTCAGTTTTATTCATGTAGTTTTATTTATGTACCCATAAGTCATTATCGCAAAGCAGGATTACAGAAATAAAAAATAATAGAAATATATTTGAAAAGTGTGAGGAAATACGCATAAATCATAATCATCAGTTTGTCACTCATGAGCAAGCCGAGGACGACGGTGGGAATGGAAAAACTCCCAGGAAACCCTTTGAGAAACCAGACTTAACAGGCTGAATATATAAGCAACACACCAGGGCCTGTATTCACAAAGCTTCTTAAACCTAAAAGTTGCTCCTAATGATGAAATTCTGAGAATATTCTTAAAATTATGACATTTTCTTAGAAAATTAAAGAGTTCTTAGAACTAAATCTTAGTAAAGATAAAAATCCATGCAGATTCATGCAACATCTTAGATCTAAAAACAGCTCCTAAGGTAAAAGTTGTTAAGAGTAGAGAGGAGGACTTTTAAAAGGCTTAAGAGTTTCTATAGCAGAGGACAAAATGGTGTAAAGAATAAATATTCCCCAAATGTAAAAGTAAACACTGCTCTTCTATCCAATTTGGTTTTCTTGTTCTGTTTCTTCCTTCCATCTCTCTCAGATTGTTGACTACATACCATCCAAAAGCGCAACTTAAACAGATTGTCCTGCAATCATGTAAATTGGTCAAATCTGAGCCATTTTGCTCCCATCAATCTAAAATTGATCACAAGTAATAAAATCAGTATGGTATATGAATGTAAGAATTTAAATATAGTAATTATTGTGTGGAAATCGGTTGCTTCAAAAATAGACACATTTTCAACATTTGGCTGTTTTAATTAACTTTAACATATTTAGCTTATAATAGAAACTTTGCATAATAGCAAGTAGCCTGTAGTCATGATTATACAATTTCTTTATATACAAACATTATTATTTCACTGTCTATTCTATTATCATAAGCTATGAGCTCTCAGAGAGAAGCTCTGACAATCAGGCCACCATAAATCATAAACTGTTATTATGCTCATCAGTAGCTAGCTTTAGTGTGTCAGATCCCACAAGTAGAACTGTGTGTGTGTGTGTGTGTGTGTGTGTGTGTGTGTGTGTGTGTGTGTGTGTGTGTGTGTGTGTGTGTGTGTGTGTTTAAATGAGTGTACTTTGTTTTGACAATTTGTCCATTTGTTTCATGTACAAAATTGAAAACATCATACTGACCAGGTGTGTGATGTGTGTTTGCAGGTGTACAGTGAATATAGAGCGAGCTTGGCCTTCGACCTGGCTAGCAGCAGACAGAAAAATGTAAGTGTATTCGGGATTGTTATGACACACTTGTATTGTGTGTTGGACTTGACTGACTTGTTGGTGTGTTTTAGGCGTATACTGACTACAGTGACAGTGTGTCAAGGAGAATGGGCTTCATCCCACTTCCTCTAGCTCTACTGGTAATGATGTTTTTTTTTATCATTTATGACATTAAATATGAAATTTATTTCACTTCCTGCATTGTCGATACATGTCGATCATAATGAACCGTCTGATGTTATGTAGTAACAACACGATATGGCATTGCTATAAACTCGTAATGTTTTCCTTTCTAAGCTCATCCGGGTGGTGACGAGCTCTGTGAAAATCCAGGGTGCCCTCTCGGTCATGTGTGTGCTACTTTTTTATTTTGGGTAAGTTTTCAGTGGGTGAGACTTGACTTGGTGTTTGGTATTGTGTGTGTCGTATTCACCTGATGTGTGTATGTGTGTATTAATATTGCTAAGTGTGTGTGCACACAGTATGATCACGCTAAAGGTGCTGAATAGCATCGTGTTGCTCGGGAAGTCGTGTGTGTACGTTAAAGAGGCGAACATGGAGGAGAAGCTGTTCCAGTCTCCCCCCTCTGCGACTCCCAGCAGATCATCCAGTAGGACTCATCATCAGGCCAAACGCACACGAGAGTCAACAAGTAATACAACACACACACACACACACACACAC
The DNA here is from genome assembly GCA_030014365.1 of Clarias pachynema. Lineage (NCBI taxonomy): Eukaryota > Metazoa > Chordata > Actinopteri > Siluriformes > Clariidae > Clarias > Clarias pachynema. The sequence goes on along the minus strand of JAQMYL010000013.1, from coordinate 7,201,894 downwards.
ACACACACACACACACACACACAAACAAAGTTTGTTCATATTTATCAATTTATATATGCAACACAATACAGTTTTCAATTTTCAACGCTATAATTATATCTTTGCATATAAAAACAATCAACATTTAGAAAATAATTGGAAATGAAATAAAATGTGAAATAAATAGACATTAAACTTCACTTAACCGTGATTTATGATTCCTCTTGGCACCGGCTGCTTTAAAAACCAAACTGAAAATAAATCCGCTTTATTCTCGCTGCCCTCCTTGCTAACATGTACCTCAGCCACATAATGACTTTTTATAATAATATATATATATTTTATAAAAAGTATAT
>JAQMYL010000013.1:7157137-7170512 GCA_030014365.1 Clarias pachynema | reverse complement strand
ATATACACATACATACATAAAGGATCCACTGACACTTTAAAGCTATCTAAGGCTACAGTAACTGGACTGATCAAGGTCTTTCAAACTGGACAGATCAAGACTAGAAAACAGACTGGTGATGGGTTTTTTTCCACTAAAGCTCTTGACCTGTATTTGTATGATTTTTATACCCTGTGCTGCTGCCACATGGGTACCTGATTGGACAGTTCCATGATTGAGTGCAAATTGGCATAATATTTATTGGTGGATTTTTATAATTGCAGTATTTTTTTTTTCATGAGACAGGTAATCAGTGCTTCAGTGGAACAAAACAAAAAAAAAAGTACTGGCTTACCCAGACATAAACATAGCATTAATTGTGCTCTCTCTCTCTCTTTCTCCCTCTCTCTTTCTCTCTCTCTCACTCTCCCTGTGATTTTATTGTAAAGTCAAAGTGGAAAATGCTATTAAAGGTAACTGATCAAACCATGAATGTAGAACGTGTTGAAGTTACTTGTGTGTGATGTTGGTGTTGGTCTACTCTAGTCTGTGTTGTGTTCTTTCCTGTATTTGAACATACAAACCTAAATCCAGTCTTTATCGACACTATCGACAGTGAAGAAAATTGTTGATTATAAGAAAGACACTTTTATCCAAAGCAAATCACACATGAACCAGAATCTGATCCAAATCTTTCTCTAAGCAGTTTCAGCATATACATTTTGCCGAAATCCATCTGGGGAGTTTGGAGGTGACAATAGAAAGGCACCCAGTGCACCACACCCCACCGCACCCGAGGCCGGGCAGACAAAGACTCCTCTAAACTCCTAAGACTCCTGGCCTCTAAACTCCCTAAGATCCCAATCCAATCGAATACCATGGAATGCACCTCCACCCCACAATCCACAACAACCAAAAGATTCTCTGCCAAAATCCTGTTGCCAGACACCACAAAAAGAGCACCTCATGCAGCACAAGGGGAAGCTACAAATTACTGGGCGTAATGTTTTACTTTTTAATGTTATGGCTGATCAGTGTGAATATAAATTCTTTTCTATCAATCAGTTGAAAAATGGCCATGAAGCTTTTGCCCTAAATGACCTTTTCACTTTTGTGAATAAAATGTTCCTACTTTCTTTTAACTAAGAATAGTTATCTAAGAAGCATATTTAAGTTCAGAAAAAAATGTGGGCTATTCCAGAACTGGTGGAATGTAGAGAAAGTTGAAATGGTTTGTAGAAATATTGAAGTTTGAGCAAGTGTAGGATTTTCCCCAGACCTCTAGACAAAAAAACAGGAAATTTACTGAAGAAAGTTTCTCAACATTACACTAAACATTCAACTATGTTTAATGAATGTACAGTATGTTGCATAATTTCAGTTGTACACTTGGCATTTATATAAACAAAATATATTTTAAAAAAATACCACATTTTAATTTTGGCTTTAATTATTTAATTGTCACTTATACATTTCTAACATCCACTCGAATATATATTTTTTGAATTCTAGTAGTAATTAAGATTAATAAAGGAAATATCCTGATACATTCATATCATTACCATTTCTTTGCCTCTTCCACCTCTCTGTTTATCCATCCATCCACCTGTGTGTGATTTCTGTTTCTTTTTCCATCTGTGTGTGTAAAGCGATGCGAGACACTAAGGAGGCTTTAGAGAACGTGAGCACGTCCCTAGAGACATTACAAGAAGCAAGTACCAAGCTGAGGAGGTCTTTACAGTTGGAGAGCACTTCGCTTTCAAACACACTCAACGATCCAGCCTGCCGAATCGGAAACGCAACACACACATGCAACGGCATCCGGGCCACGCTCAACCAGCTGGCTGTCAGCGCCAACTTTAATGAGGTAACACATACTGTACACACAAACACCTTAAATAATAAGTGCAATTTTACTAATTATATTAGAAATATCCATTCATAATATATATTTTTCTTTTTTTCTATATTTCTTGTATTTGCAGTTTGAGGTGTACTGAATTCATACATGCATATTAAACTATAATTTATAGTAAATGTCCTGTCCTGTGCATTTTTGTAATTTGTGTTACATTGCAGCTCGCGGATGTCAGTCCTCACTTGGCAAATCTAGAAACTGTGATGGAGACGGATCTCAGCTACATTGTACAGAAGGTAATACATGTGACATAATAAAGTTCAATTTATTATTATGGTGTACTGGTGTGCCATTTTTAAATAAAAGTGACATGACAATAAATTCTATTGTGGTACTGTACATGGAAAGCCATGCTGCTCTCATTATTCTCCCTGTTTAGGGCTACTCCGCTTTTAATGATACTTCCAGGATAGTGAGCGAACAGACACGCGACATTATGGCCAGTGAGTAAAATCCAGTTATCTATAAGCAGTTATTATACTGATGTGGATCTCATTTTTACTTAATATTTATCATAGTAATGTTAATCGATCCACCTGAGCTCGAGCAATGTGCAAAAGTCTGGAGCCACCCAGCATTTCTTCACATTACATGGAATTAAATATAATTTTACTGCGACAGGCTGCAAAGTTTCTGGTGGCCGAGAAATCCAAAAACAAAATAACAAAATTGAAAACAAAATAACAAATTTAAAAACTAAACAACAAAACCGAAAACAAATGAACAAATTCAAAAACAAAATAACAAAATTGAAAACAAAATAACACATCCTGAGAATAATAACAACTTAAAAAAACAAAATAACAAAATTGAAAACAAAATAACAAATTTAAAAACTAAATAAAAAAAAAAACGAAAACAAAATAACAAAATTGAAAACAAAATAACAAATCCAGAAAATAATAACAACTTAAAAAACAAAATAACATAATTGAATACAAAATAACAAATTTTAAAAACTAACCAACAAAACCGAAAACAAATTAACAAATTCAAAAACAAAATAACAAAATTGAAAACAAAATAACACATCCTGAGAATAATAACAACTTAAAAAAACAAAATAACAAAATTGAAAACAAAATAGCAAATCCAGAAACAAAATAACAAATCCGGAAACAAAATAACATCAGAAAACACAACAACAAATCCGAAAACACATTGACAATTCATACAAACCAGAAAAGTTAGGTATAATTTGTGAATGAAAGTCTTACCGCTGATTGGACGAGACATCTGCCACTCCAGAAGAATGAGTGGTAAGAATTTCTTTCTCAGACTACACCTACCTTATCCGGTTTGTTCATTCTTTCCGCTGATTGGACGAGACATCTGTCACTCAAGATATACTGTACAGGAAGTACTGCAGCCTCACGGACAGTGACAAATGCTCTCATCCAATCAGCGCTAAGAATGTCATTCGCAAACTATACCCACCTTTCTCGGTTTGTCTGAATTGTCGTTGTATTTTCTAATTTGTTATTTTGTTTCGCACTTCTCTAATACAAAAAAATATACAATTTAAAGATACAATTTTAAAATTTGTTGTTTATGTAACAATCTCAGCAGCAACCTTATTTCCCTTCTGGACTGGAGAACTATTCCAAAAAAATATAAGAAAGTAGGAAAAAATTTAGGAATGATTACATTTTCTTTAAAATCCTACCTACTGAATGTATTTATTCTAAACATAATAGGAAAGGAATGATAAAAAGTAATTATAGTGTATAGACCATTGGAGCATTTGAGCATAGAACATTCTTATTATAGTAAAACACAAAAACATTGTGTGCTTTTAGATTCAGGTGCAACAGGATTAAGTGTCCTGAATTAGGGTTGAATCTCATCAAGCAACATCATCTGGAATTTATGAAAGACATGCTGACTTTCTCAACATTGTGCTTTGTTTTCTCTATGCATCGCTTTAAACACAATACTACTCTTTCCTTGTTTCTGTATGCCTCCGTTCTGAACTACAGCACTGCCTAGTAAGTCTCTCTCTCTCTCTCTCTCTCTCTCTCTCTCTCTCATCAATGCACGTTTCTTTTTACTCCTTTACACCCATAATAATTTATAAATATTATTTATCCAAATGTCTGATAGATTTACAAAGCATTTTCTACACCATAGTTATTTCCATTATCTATTAGTACTGCATCCAGATATGCATGAATATAAGGATGAACGATGTTCGAACCACACAGGCATTTATAAAACAGATATGTAATACAGTAGATGCGCTGCATACCAATATAACATATAGTGCTAGTTTGCTATGTCAGGGCTTAAATGTGGGGGATTTCAGTCAAATAATTTACAAGTATAATTCTGGGTGATGTTTAATCAGAAAGTAATGATTGCTTTTCTACAAAAACACATTTCAGACAGTAGTTTTCTATAGTAACAGCATATATACTGTAGTGTAAAATCTGGTGAGGGAATTGTTCATAACTATAGCATATGATCATAATATAAGTGATAACAGAAACACGTACGTTTCACAACTTAAACATAATTATGAATGGAAACATTTATGCTTAGACATGCGTTTCAGTACTTCTTTAGTGTATAAGTGTTTAACTTTCCCCTCTTTATGTGTGAAAAATGTGCACTTAGGCATGCCTACATCTCTCTATCTATCTTTATGTCTGTGCTTAAGAGGTGAAGGCGTCGTTGGATAAGTCAGAAGCAGAGATTATTGCTTTCACCAGTGCATTCCCAGTGGAACCGGCTTTAGAGAACTTCACTCGCTTTCTGACGGATTCAGAGAAGGACATTGAAGCGTTCTACCCACATATTGACCAGTTTGACTTTTACAGGTACCATAATACTCTATTGGAGCTTTTAATAATCATCTAGAGCTGGATTATACAGTATTTTATGTTCTGTATGTTCTTAGAAAATCCCACTTAGAAATGCAGTCTTTCATTTAAAGTCCCTTCCAAATAAACACGAAATTTTAGTCTCTCTCTCACTCTCGCTATCTCTCTGTCTCTCTCTCACTCTCGCTATCTCTCTCTCTCTCTCTCGCTCTCGCTATCTCTCTCTCTCTCTCGCTCGCTAGGTGGATAGGCTGTGTGGTGCTGTGTTGCATGGTTGTACTGATTCTGGCGTTTAACCTTCTGGGTTTGATGAGTGGAATGTGTGGCCGTGATAAGAGCGCCACACCGACAACACGCGGCTGCCTCTCGAACACAGGCGGCAATCTCCTCATGGCGTAAGTTAGATGAAATGTGTGTTGAATGTAGAAAAAAATATAGTGCATGGTCACATATAAAGACTTTGGCCAAATAAATAGAAAATCATAGCTATTTATAATAAAAGTTGATCGTTATAATACCGGCAATTTTTTCCACATACCAAGAAATAAAAAATTATCTCTAAAATTTGTTTAAAAATTATATCATGGTGCTTTTTTTTTTTTTTTGGGTGTCCACTATTTTGTAGTCATGGACAGTAGCCAGTCACTTAGTATTTAATGATATTAAATGTGACAGAATCTGACTTCAACATAACAAAGAGTACAGTACAAATGGTGTTCGAGTCAAACCGGGACTTTTGATTTTGACTAGTGCTTGGATACCATCAAGGTAGGAAGTTTTCTCAGTACACTGAAGCCATGATCTGACTGCCTGCTTCACGTCTGAAACTTTGGACTCTCAGGAACTCCGTTAATAGTCCAAACATGTAAAAATGGCTTGGAGCGAGGTCAGGATTGTACGGGGGATTTGGCAATAACTCCCAGCCCCGTTCCTGTAATGTGTGTAAGTGTGTGTATACAGTTCTGACAGACAGATGTGTCTCTTCCACAAGTTGGTGACAAGTTATCCATTGATTTTTCAATGATCAGGCTTTACACACACTGACTGTTCACGGAAAAGATTGCATTGTGTTCATGGATAATTCATGAAGTGCTGCCTTCATTAAAACATTTGCACCATTCACTTGATTTGCTGTGCTCAAAGTCTCTAAATTGGTTTTATGCCTTCATTTATATGGAACTTCATCGCAAGTCCCGAATTTGTCTTGAACTTCCCCTCATACAAGTTTATTAACTTTAAACCAGGATTTCCTTTGCCTTTATTACTACAGTACACAGTCATGCTCATGTACACTCTAATAAAGGGAAGATTAAGTTACCATTTTAAACATAGTTACTGTTCCACATAAGCAAACCGTTTCCAAATTGGTAAAACAGTCAACTGTTGTTCAGCAACTGAGAACAACATTTAATAATATATCAAAAATGAATACATTAATAAATATCCTCATGCCACAAAAAATTTAAACTGCTCTAACGTTAGTTATTTAATCATGATTAATTGCTCATGCAGAATCCTGGATTTCTTTGCAGTTTAATATTTACATATTTTAGCTACTGAAAATTATTTCTATCCACATTTATATGGATTTTTTTCCCGAATCTAACGCAATGGAGAATGATCAAGTGGTCATTTAATCCAATTACAGTATGTAAAAGTAATCATTTAAAATCAAAGTTGTTTTAACTATTTGTGAATTCCTGCCACTAGGTGTCAGCAGTCTCTTAAACATTTCCCTTTTAACGTTTAGAAGAACTGAGCAAACAAACACTCAGTTCAAGTCAAAACCCATATACTACTACGATTACTATTACTATTACTACTTATACTAATACAATTAACTATTAGTCCCTGTAGACTTAATGTCTACACAAACCCTATTGTTAGCTAGGCTGAAGTGTGTCTATCATTACCCTCGCTACCTATTTAATGATATGACTGAGCAGAAATAATGTTTAAAGTTATCTGAAACTTGTCTGAAAGCTGGTGCGTTGGTCACATCACTGCTAAAACACGGATTTGGCTCTGAGCACATAAAACATTAGGGTTTGTGTGTAGACCTTGTCGTGGCAAAATTCAAGGACTCTCCAGCAATTTTAAACAGAATCACTAAGCAAACTTGGAGTAGAGAAAAAGCAAGTCAAGTATATTAAAGTGAGACTTAGGCAAATCTGTAGCGGTCAGAAGACAGATGCCCCACTTCCCCAATTCAACATGGGTTTATATACCTGACATTCACCTTATCGCTCCTCATTGTTTCTTTGTTTGATTCAAATTTTTTGTATGAATATTCATTAGATACTCATTAGATATTTTATGATTGGTGTGGCCTAGTTGAGTGAAAGATCCCAGTTTCTTTTATTTTTATTTTTCCCGCCAGTGTCTTATCTTTATGCAATAATTATTCATGTGTAGGTTGGTTTCATTGGCTTTCTTAAACCTAAAGTTTTCTTAAGAGTTTGGTAAGTTTCTGTTTTTGACCAGATTCTCCATCAGAGTCTGACATTCCATCACATCACTTCATGTCGCTCCAATCATCTTATAAACCTTTACCACAATGTATACAGACTTTAGGTGTAAAGTTTAGATACAGGTTCGTTCTGTATGGTGTGCCTTTTTTATGCTTTATGAATTACTGGAGTATAACTAGTCAACTAATCAACATGAATATGACATTTTGGGCTTTTAAATAGATTGTGATCACTAGTTCTGATTCTATTATGTGTTAATTATTATGTGGAGTATATTGCATATTGCATCCTTTTATTATGACTAAAGTCTTTCCTGAGCCTCACACAGGCTGTCCAAACCCAATGAAATAATCATCTGTTAAATATAAAATAAATAATAGAATTCAACCCAGGTTACATTCTTCGTAACATTTGATGTATTATATTTGTCTCAGAGGCGTTGGCTTTAGCTTCATCTTTTCGTGGGTGCTGATGGGAGTTGTGGTCATCACATTTGTTGCTGGAGGAAATGTGGAGAAGCTCGTGTGTGAGCCTCTGGCCAACCGACAACTGTTTAAGGTATAAAATAATTTTTTTTAAAGGGCATGACTCAGGAGGCTAACTCCCACTCACATTTCCTCGAGGTGATGTAATGCTGAGGGCTTGGTTGGTGGTGGTGGGGGCGGGGGGGGTACATGTCTTTATTATGTATGATGGTGAGGAGCTTTATAAAGATTTGGAAGAAAATTGTAAATATGTGTGTCATGTTGAATAACACAATTGTTAAGTCCCAGTTCTCCAAATTTCAGATGTTATAACAAGATGTAATAATGAATGCTTTTTTTGTGCAGATTATAGACACACCATACATTGTCCATCCTGGGAAGAGGAATTTCCTCCCTGGAATGTTGTTTCAAAACTCCAATATTGATCTTACCATCGGCAGTCTGTACAGGTGTGTGTGTGTGTGTGTGATAAATATTAATTCATTCAATTGTTCACCTATTCACTGTAAAGCTGAGTAGTTTAGAATCCAATGTTGGCTTTCTCCCAGTTCCGGGGTTAGAACGGTCAGTACTCACAGCTGAGAAAAACCGTAGCCTTCCCACATGAGAACACTGAGGATGAAGGAGGAACAATAATCATAGACATAGAATTTGCTGATTCTGAACTTAGTTCCCAGTACTACACTTCTAATATAACTAACATACTAGAAAGTGGATTCTTAAATGTTTAAATATTAAACTATACCTTTAAATATAGCAAATATATAAAATATGAATAGTTCTTAATCGGTCACGATCGTTCTGACATTAGTGTTCGTCTACTGATGGAAATAAATGCTATATTAAGATACAGTATTCTTTTTACATTCATCTGCCTAAAACTAAAAATAATGCATGAATGGACTTATTGTGTTTTTATTTCCCAGTGATTGTTATGAGAATAACGGCATATATTCTGCACTACAACTTGAGAACCAATTCCACTTCATCCAGTTTATCAACAGAACTGTGGTAAGATTCAACTGTGTCCATTTGAAATAAACAAATTATTTAAAAAAAAAAAAAAAAAAACTTTCTGATTCGAAGAGGATTTTCATTCATTTTCGTTATAAAGTGCAAAAGTCATGTGAAAAAAAATGAACTGAATGCACTGCATTTATGCTTTACAGAATAATCATGACCTGGCAGAGATATTCGAGGGGGTAAGTGTGGACTTGGATGGAATAATCCTGCTGGAGGAAGAAGGAAAAGACAATCTCATTAATTTTGCTAATGCGGGCCTTGGAGACATCAACTACCAGGCCTATCTCTCAGAGGTAACACATGCAGACTACAAGCAACTACATGTACAGTACTGTTCAAAGTTTTTGACTCTCATTTTCAGTCCAGACCCTGTACACAACAAGCAAATGGTTATACACATCAAAGTCGACATTAAGGGGAAAACAGAGTGTAGTCAAAAAAAACGTAGCAAGGGGTCATACATAGTATAATTTTCACACTAATCTCTGCATAAACAAGAAGCAAAGGCACGGTCTGACCCCTAAGTGGGTCTATTGGTCTCCTGGTTAACCAATTATCAGGCAGAAGGCGGGATCAGCAAAGGTAGAGCAGGTGAGCAACCAAACAATTGCAGTGACCTGAAACATTAAGGAACACACCCCATCCCACCACCAGCAAAACATAAGCAAAAGAGAAAAACAATGCACAAAATACAAAAAAACTCAATAGTATAACAACGAGAGGGGAAATAAGGTTGCTGCTGAGGTTCTTACCGTAAACAACCAACTTTTAAATTGTATCTTTAGGCACTTTGCAGCCTGTCCGCAGTAAAACATTTGTTAACTTGTTTGTCACATGATTTTCGCCCAATGAGTTATCATCTATGTAAAACATAAGCGACAATTACTAAAACAAAAGATATTTCGACAGATGGGTCGAAATAACCCAACCAGGTGTTTAGAGAAACAACCCAGCATTTTATAAAGTGTATTTTTTTGAGTTATTCTAAAGTTCTATTCTGAAAGTCAATTTTCCCAGTTATTTCTATATTTAAAGTTTGAGGTCTTTAAATGTAACATTTTTTTAAATAATAACAATAAACCGATACAAACAGAAGCTATATAACAGTTCATTATTTGTACAAATAAAATTGTTAGCTACAGTAGTGAACTTGATCGTCTGTCTAAACAACCTTTAACCAATTTTTTTAAAACTCATTATTGTACAGTAATGTCAATAGCGCTGGTTCAGATTTTTTCACGTTTGTTGCATAAATTACTCGGATGTGGAAATTACCATCACTAGTATTTCTTCGATACAACATATGACTTTTTTATGACTTAAACTGAGAACTGTGTTGAATAAAAATGTCCCTTTGCGCCATCTGGCGGTCATTTCACAAATTACTTTGAATTGCGACTGATTTTTTTTGGCCGTTGCCGTTTTGCCGCGACAGAGAGCACGGCGGTAATAGACATTCCGCTTGAGTACCTACTGTAAACACATGAGGTAGACAAATAAAAGTTAACCTACAGTAGGTTAGCCAACTGGAAATTGTTGCTGGTCATCTTGACTGCATGCTTCAAAACAGCTGATGACAGATTCGACATCAGTAACATCAGTCAATCTAAATGTAGCGATGAAAAACATCTGATTTCAAACGAGTCCTTGGCCTCTAGGCGGAAGTCAATTTATGACAAATGAAACAGCCTTCTAATCACTTTTCTTTTCATTTTTAGTCAGTGTAGATAGAAATCTATCTTGTTCTCATATGAATTCCTACATGGCCTGAGTTTAATGAAACGTTAATCCAGTTCATTGGTTGCCTTCTTGTGGACTGATGCACCCTGGAGGTGTGTCTATATTATGTCAACAACAAAAAAATGACATCATAAAAATCTAATAATGTGATGAATGTCATCTTCTGCTTGTTCTTTTTAAATAGTGAGTTGTGAATGTGTGGGAATTAGGAAACGTCTTTTACCGCAACAAGCTGCTTTTGCTTTTTTGAACACAATAGATTTACTGACAAGTGGCTTCTTATTGACCCTGACACCTTGACCATAATGTTTCTTATTTATTTCTTCATATATATGTGTGTGTGTGTGTGTGTGTGTTTGGTTTGGCAGGTCAATAAAGGAGTAACTGTTGTAGATCTTCTCTCCTTTGCCAATGAATTGGAGGGGGAGGCAGACCATCTGGTGAGCAAAACAACATTACCAAAAAGCACCCTGTCTGTAAAGTGGAAACATACACTGCACTGCCAAAAAGAAAGACGCACACTGTAAGATTTCATTGGAGTGCCTTTAGATTTAATACAGCCATGCGTTCACAGTGGCAATATTTTGACAACTTTATTTACGTCCAGAATTGCTTACATTTTTGACAGAGATCATGTGTTAATGACTGAAGAGTTTAACTACTTTGTAAACTCTTCCTCAGCACATCCCAAAGACTTTGCATGTGCTTAAGGTTAGGACAATGTGGTGGTCAGTTCATGTGTGAAATGATTCCCTTATGCTCCCAGAACCACTCTTTTACAATTTGAGTACTGGAATTTGAGACCTGTGCATTCAAGGAAGAAAAACTCTCAAACTCTCAAATAGATGTGATAACCTGGTCATTCAGTACAGTCAGGTCATCAGCTGACTTCATTTTTTGCCGTGTAACGTTTCAGAGCCTAGACCTGAGCAACTAAGGCAATCCCGGATCATAACACTGCCTCTAGAGGCTTGTCCAGTGGACACTAGGCATGATGACCATCGCTCGGAAACAGGGTCAATCTGAGCTCATCACACCACATGATCTTTTTCCATTGCACCAAAGTCTAGCCTTTAGGTATATACAGGAGAAGAATCTTTAATCTGTCCAGCTCTTACACCTACAGTACTTCCACAGGCTCCACTGGGAGCTGCATCTCACAGCAGCTGCATTGTATAACGGCATTCTGTCCTGTATTTGCTGTCATCACTACTGTACTTCAAACTTCTCCTAAACTGAATAGTGATGGACTTATTGGGGGTCTTTTTATTGAAAATGCAACATTTTATTTTATTTCTGATCAAAAGAGCGAAATGAACTAAATAACTCAAAAAAAGATTCGTTCATTTTGATGAACGAGATTCGAAGAACCGAGTCACTAAAATGATTCAAACTTCCCATCACTAATGATATCATCAATATTTTAAATGCATGTAATTTGATTACAGTTACCAATGGCAATAACATTACAGTACGTTACTAGCGTTACAAATGTAGTATTTATCAAAGCACTTCATTGTTTTTGCGTTTTGTGTGATTTGTTTTGCGCAAATCACGTTTTGCGCGGCAGCATCAGTTAACGAGCATGCACTTTACGTTACAAACGTTTTCAAAGTAACTTAAAAGTAACGTATTTAGTAATCTGATTACTTTTTACATGCTATAATCCGTAATGTAATCAAATTACAATTTAAAATTAGTAATTAGTCATTTGTAGTAGATTACTTTTTTTGAGTAACTTACCCAACACTGCTCATGTCTATGATCGCCTTATTGCTGTGCTGATATTTAGTACAACAGCACTCCCTCTTGTGTAATATTGCTTAATTGTAACTATTGGCACTATGGATGGGATGACAGAGTGGCACACAATCTCTAATAACAATTATTTTATTATAATTTACATTTTACTATAAATGTAATTTTATTTTTACATAAAAAAAAAAAAAACACATACACATTCTAATTCAATATATCCTAGTTAACAGAAGCAGACTTTGTGCATTTATGACAAGTTATCATATAAGGTGGAAAATTTTCTGGACTTACAGTATGGTGCTCTCCATGTGAGCCAGACATAAGTTTCATTCATTAGGTTACGCTTCGCCCTCAGGTAACAGAGTGTGTAATGTGTAGGGAGCTGGGAGAGGGAATTGAGAAAGAAATTTCAAACCTAAATTACTGTACAGTATGTGCATGTACTTGTATATTAAATGTACAAAAGTGAATTTTACAATCTTGATTATTCACCCTTTCAGCCACGTGGTGCTCTCGGAAATGCTCTAAAGGGCCACGCTAGCAGCATCAGACGGATCCATAAAGAGCAAGTACTGCCCATGGAGCAAGCCATGGTAATCCCTACACACTTTGCACACAAAACATTCAATCATTCGTTCTGAATATTTCTGAAGATGTATCAGTGTTTATAACTTCACTCCACCCTTTTTTATATGCAACTAAAGAAATTTGTCAGAGCCAGGGTAAGCCAGGTGTCGCAGGAAATGTGATTGATCTAAAAGTGTGAAGTTGTGTGTATAGGTTTTGTGTTTGATTTTCATGTGTGGGTTTCATGAGTGAACCAAATGACTCTTTACTGTACATGTTTTTGTGAGTAGCGTACAATACTGTACTGTATGTGTGCATTTTAGAGGCCAATAACCCTCATGTTCTGTTCAGTAATTAGTGACCCAGACTCTCTGTTCATTTACTCCAACATGGATTTAACTTTTGTTATGTAATAGAATGTAATTCTGAAATGTAAATGTAAATTATTAAGTCACATTTCTAGTTTTATTCAAGGCCAAAGGGTAAGCAAAAAGAGTAATCCAGTAAAATAAAGCATATACAGACAATTAAAGGCTCAATTCAATTCAATTTTATTTGTATAGCGCTTTTAACAATTGTCATTGTCGCAAAGCAGCTTTACACAATCAATAG
>JAQMYL010000013.1:7139084-7157037 GCA_030014365.1 Clarias pachynema | reverse complement strand
ACAGCTGTCAACATCAGTCGAGGCCAGAACCGTCTTCATGGTAGAGTGAAACCATCCCCAGACACCAGACGCATCCCAAAGAGACACCAGGGGCAGGAGTCTGGATCACTGGCAGCTCAGGAACGACATGTGTACTGTAGCTCAACAGAGCTCAACATGTGTAGCTCAGAACTTACACATTAAGTACATGATTTTCTGAAGACAGTTTTGTGGAATCAAATCCAAGTTTCACTTCCCTTGTAGTCAGTATTGCTCTAAGACACTATAACTCCTGTATACAACCTATATTCATGTACCTGTCTTTGGGTCTTCTGTCACTTGGGAGCCTTCACTAATTGTCCATGAACTAGTGTTTTCACATGTACAGGCCATTAAAGGAGTTCCTAAGAGGCCAGCGTTTCAGACGTGAAGCAGGCTCTGGTGTACTGAGATACTGGATACCTTGATGGTGGGTTAGTGTAAGAGGGGATTATATAGAGAAATAAAGGGAGTGTTTACTCTCTCATAACTGTGTTCTGTTATTCTGCACAATCACAAGTTTGACTGGTTTGACTCGAATTCCTCTTGCAAAAACTATGAGAAAGAAACTGAGGCTAGAGCATTGTTAAAATGAGAACAAAGCAGGTCTGGATTCCTGGACTGTGTAATATACTGTGCACACATTTACTATAACTGAACTGTGCTTTGCTGTATGGTGATTAAGTGGTTTCTAAAGAGTATTCATTGAGCGAGGAAACAAACAGCATTTGTTAACTGAGTGCTGAGGGTGGGGTGATGTTAAATCACTCTCACACACTGAGCTTTTTTTTTTTTTTTTTTTACTGAGCCATCCTTGTTGGAAATCAGTCCAGTATTGTTTCTCCTTTAGAGAACTAAAAAAAAAAAAAAAAAAGTCTTTTCAACTTGAACAGAACATAAGGGTTGACAGGTGCCATTAGTTTTATCTGTGGAAGTCTTGTGTGCCTGTGTGTTGTCTATTCAAGCAGTGGTGTGCTTCTCTTCCAGAGCTTATTAAGTCAAAGTATCAGGTTACTACAGACCACAGTGGAAGAACTTCCTGTAAGTCCACTGCTCAGTGTTTATATTTCAGAGGATGGCCTTTTTTTTTTTTTTGCACAAATATACACTGTTTATTGATTAATTGACTCTCTTTCAGACTAAAGTGACTAATGTGCTGAGTGCCATCGATGCAGCTGAGTATCTAATTGCCAACAATGCGTCACATGTGGTCAAAAAGGTATCAGTGCTACTGTGATGACTTCATTAATTCATACAGTACATGCACAGTACAAAAAGATACAAGTAGTTTTATAGCAGAGACTACCTTGAATTACTTTGGTGTTTGGATTTTGGCCGCACTGTCTCATCAGCACTTTTGAGGACGAAGATTCACTTCTGATGTAGAAGTGAAGACAGCGGTGCATTCGAAAGCGTGTTGACAAGTGGGCAAAGTGTATTGAAAAGCAAGATTATATCAAAAAGATTATGGATTTGTCCATAATCTTAATTAAAATGAATTATGCAGCCAGAGTGCAGCTATTTTTATTTTTTATTTTTTTTAACACCCTTTTGACATTCATACTACTCTATGTTCCAATATTTATGACCTTATAATATTATACTCGGACCTATTATGAAAAATTGTCTTTTTAGGAATTTTTAGACATTCAAATAGGTCTCCAGTGTGTGTGTGTGTGTGTGTGTGTGTGTGTGTGTGTGTGTGTGTGTGTGTGTGTACAAACCAAAAAATGTGAAGAAAATCGGCTTAATCAATTAAACCATTTTGCTTTTCCCCCAGTGTGATCTCATATTCGAAGAGCCCTTTTATTACTTTTATTTTTTGCATAACAAGAATATTTATATTATATATTTATATTATTCAAATTTCTATCACTTTTACAGGAGACAGAAAGATTCACGAATAATTTGATGGGATACCTTAAACAATATGTCAACTGGGTTCAGCTTTCAGTAAGTGTGTGTGTGTGTGTGTGTGTGTGTGTGTGTGTGTGTGTGTGTGTGTGTTCTCAATAATATAATATTTGTGCAAAACTGACTTGTAATGCTCTAATGTGTGTTTTCCTGTAGTTAATGCTGGAGGTAGCTCAATGCAAACCCATCAGTAACATCATTGACTCGCTGGAGATTGTTGGCTGCAGTTTCCTAGTGGACTCAGTGGTAAGACATGCTACAACGCTCCCCCTGTGCCGCCATATAGTATACATACACAGATGAATAAAACGACACATGCTAATTAGGGTAGAACACACACCCAGCACACTCCACAGAACAAGATTCTTACTGTTCGCACCTGAAGCCCCATAGGGCTGCAAAATGTAGGGGTGTTTATGCAGGAAGAGAGAGAACACAAACATATGAAGTTGTAGTCATTTCCAAAGGCTTATAACTACCACCAGGCATGACTGTGTTCAGCTTCTTGACTATTTTGCCGGAACAGATCCAGATAGCAGCCATGTTAATAATATAGGGTCATAAATATTGGAACATACAGTCGTGTCGGTGTAGCCGCACTCTGGCTGCATAATTTATTCTAATTGTCAGTCAGTCCGTGTAGCGCCCCATGTTTAAATGTCCTTTACAACAGAAATACACGTTTTCAGGTTGGTACATAAACAGATTTTGGCAGGGGTAAATGTAACGGAGTAAATGTAGGGAGTTACATTTACTCTGTTACATTTACTAGAGTAACTTTTTTAGGAAAATGTACTTCTATGAGTAGGTTTACTGCGCCATACTTTTTACTTTTACTTGAGTAGATTTGTGAAGAAGAAACGCTACTCTTACTCCGCTACATTTGGCTACACTCGACTACTTACTCTTCTAACCATTTATTCTACACATGCAGCCAGTGTATCTAACGCATGACTGTTTCATCAATCAGATGCAACAACAGTAATCACATGACTCCGTTTGACCAATCAGCCGCAAAAACAATAACCACACGTAGTCACATGACCACATTCAAACTGGTGTCATAGTGGGGAATAAAATCTTCAGCCGACATCCCTGGCATCATATAGAAAACATATTTCGCTTGCAAAAAAAATAGCTTCATACTGCGGTGTCTTCTCTATCTGCCAAAACAGACACACACTTCAGCATATAAAAGTTCGACTTCTAACCTAAGGAAACATATTGTCGTAAATTTAGCTGTTAAATGTTGCCATATAATATAATATAATATAATATAATATAATATAATATAATATAGAATTTCTTAAAAAATAAATCAGACATTTATCCAGTAGTGGAGAAGTCTTTTTACTGAATACTTTTTACTTCTACTTGAGTATTATTTTGAAGATTTGCTTATTAATTTATTTATTTAAGTATTGTGTGTCTGTGTTTTTATAATATTTTTTTATATACGGTGCCATGAAAAAGTATTTGCGAAGTATTTTTTTTTTTGCATATTTGTCACACTTAAATGATCATCAATCAATTTTAATATCATGCAAAGATAACCTAAGTAAATACAAAATGCAGCTTTTAAATTTTGATTTCATTTATTAAGGCAAAAGCTGTCCAAACCCACCTGGCCTTATGTGAAAAAGTAATTGCCCCCTTGATAAATTATGAATGAACTGTGATTTTTGGAAAGCTGAGTTAAATTTTACTTGCCACACCCAGGCATGATTACTGCCAGACCTGTTGAATCAAGAAATCACTTAAATAGGACCTGTCTGACAAAGTAAAGCATGCTAGAAGATCTTTAAAAAGCAACAAAATCTAAATAAATGTAAGAACTTAAAAACTGCTTCTTGTATTTGATTGGGTTATCTTTGTGTAATAGTAAAATTTGTTCGGTGATCTGAATGATTTAAGTGTGACAAATATGCAAAAATATATATATTTTTGTTTTGTTTTGTTTTGGAAAAGTTTCCATATACTGTATGGTTTTTGGTCACTAATATGGTCCTGGGTAATAATATTTCCAAAAGAATTATGTAAAAAATATACAGATAAAGTAAAAGGCACAATTATTTTAAAATAAAAATATGCAAAAATACAAAATAAAAGAAAAAAAATTATATTAAAAATACAAATCCTACAGACATTACCAAAAGTGGTTCTTCACCCAATTAAGGGATATACAGTATGATAACCTAACTGACTTTTAAAGTCTTGAAATGTTGAATTCCTAGAATTTTAATGAGTGCCCTATGAAGGGTTAAGCCACAAAATTATGCATAATTAGGGGCGTGGCTGGTTTGAGTGACAGCTGCATTGCAGATGCCAAACAGCTAGCTGCAAAGTAGCAAAGCTTCAAATGCAAAGTAATGATAGTATGTAAGTTAAGCATTTCAGATAAGCAAAAGCTAATCTAGCTAGCTCGTGGTAATTAAGGTAATCACAGCAGTGCCACCACCAAAGCCCTGATTTAAACAAACTGTGTCAGAAATGAGCATGATGAAAATTAAAAGAGCAAAAAGCACAGATACATTGTATTGGAAAATGCATTCTGGTCTGGCCATAGAGGTAAGATCTATAGCAACTGGCTCAACTGACTACAGAAGTAGAGTTGCTACTAAAATTAACAAAACTTATTCTCTAAATAGATCAGATAGGCTTCTTGTCTGCCATGCAGAAGGCCTGGGTTTGATTCCAAGCCGATGCCCAAACCCGGACACTGGATGCAGGCCATCCTGAGTGCTGGACCCAAGCCTCGATAGAATGGGAGGGTTGTGTCAGGAAGCTCATCTAGTGTAAAACCGGTGCCAAGCTGTATGTTGTATGGGGGGGATAGCCAGCTGTGGCAACCTCTTGAACTACAACACTGCATCTGTGGATGGCAGTAAATGACACAACTAAGGATGCACTGGTCTGACTGATGTTGCGTAAAAAAAAATTAGTGCAGTGTATAATGTGTAATGTTTGTGGTAACATTTGTAATGTTTGTGGTGTAAAATGTGTGTGTGTGTGTGTGTGTGTGTGTGTGTGTGTGTGTGTGTGTGTGTGTGTATATACCTTGCAGAACACATTCTGGTTTGGCCTGGGTGGCTGTTGTTTGTTCCTTATCCCCAGTATCATCATGTCTGTCAAACTCGCCAAATTCTACCGCAGAATGGACACGGAGGACGTCCTCGAAGAGTAAGTGCATACAGTACCACAAGGTCACGGATCGTCACATTCGAATCTGTCGAAACAAACCACAAAAAGATCATAAACCAAACAGACTGAATAAACTGAAGCTTATGAACCAGATTGTTTTCAAATAAACAGACCTTTTGGATTGTGAACATGAAACCTTTTAAAATTAATTTATTACTTTAGGTTTGCCCTTCCTATTCCATGGTCAAAAAATGGCTAATAAATCTTTTCTTCTTTTTTTCCTCCCTTTTCTGTTATTTTTCCTGTCTCCAATTGTTCTTCTTCCAGTTTTCCAGTACCTTGGCGCTTCAGTTTTTAACTCATTTATTACAGCCTAAAGTTAGTTATTATTTTAGCAAATTACAATATTTTACCTTTTCAACAATCCATACTTTTCATTTTCTCTTTCTTCTTTCTTTGTTTTCCTTTTTTTTTTTTCATCTTTACACATTATGTCAACACATTCTTAAATGTTATCCTTACTTCTACAGTAAATGATAAAGGTAACATTATTGCCTCAGTTCCAGGGCCACCAGGGTGGAGTTGTGCCTGTTGTTCTTGTATGGGTTTATACTGGGTTCTCTGGTTTCTTCCCAACTCCCAAAAGCATGCTACTGTACTAGAGGGATTTGCAACACGAACATAAGGGTGAATGTGTGTATGGGGCCCTGGAAGGGAATGGCATCCCATTTAATTATTCTCTGGATATAAATATATGCGAAGGGTTATGGTTAAGGGTCCCAGACTTTTTAGATTTCATCATATTACTTTCCATTTCTTGTTTTATGTATATTTCTTTTTTTTACTTCTCTATTGACCATTTTATTTCAGTAAGGACACCAGTATCACTGGTTATCTTAGTGATTACATATGTGGCATAATGGGCAGGTACAGTAAATCCATACTTTCAGTCTGCATGCCATTAGGAAGATTTCATAAACCAATGATAAGAAGTAAATGATTCTGAAGTCTGCTAGTGAATGGCAAATTAATGCTACAGTATAGTATACAGTATCAGTCAAAAGTTTGTGCATAGCTGTTTATAGCACTATTGGGATACTAATGAAGATATAGTGATGGATTTATGTTACAACCTTATTTCAAAATAGATTCAATTCATTATTTCCCTCAAAATTCTACAAACAATACCCCATAATGACAACTTGAAAGACGTTTCTTTGAAATCTTTGCAAATTTGTTAAAAAGAAAAAAATTACATGCATGTAAGTATTCACAGCCTTTGCCATAACAGAGACAGGATTGTACCGAGGCACAGATCTGGGGAAGGGTACAGAAAAGTTTTTGCAGCATTGAAGGTCCCTATGGGGAAAATATAGGTAAATAAAAGTAAAGCGTATATTTAGAATTCTTCAGAGTCACCCCAAGAACCCAAAAAACTACACTGTAATATTGCCACTAATATACAAATATTTAGACTTTTGTAATATTTTAAACACTTAATGTTTGCCTGATTACAGTATAACAGCAATATCAAACTTGTTTTCCATTGTTGTACTATTCAAGAAGGGGTTTTCAGCACTGGATCTTGTGTATTGTAGTTAGTTCCCTTTGTTTTCAGAGCGGGTTGCTTTTTGCAGAGCGGATTGTCACAGCAGTTGAAAATGCCTTTATTTTTTCAACATAAAAGTTGAAAGATAGTTGAAAGTTATAATGTATTCTAAGCACTTGTCTAAAATTGTTATGGAAGTACATGTACTGTATATAGACGCACCAATATCATGCTTTACTGTACATTTGCCTGAAAACAAATTCCCAACACCAATCAATCAAATATCTGTAAAATCAGGTCCAAACTTTTGACTGATGCTCCAAGTTGCTAAGGTATTACATTTTATTAACATATCCTCTAATAATCAGCAATTGCTTTTTGCATGTGCTACGATTATCTCACCCTTATTCTTTCTTACGTCACTTGATAATCTCATATATATCCATATTTCATACAAATTAGTCATTTTAGAAATTTAAATCACAACTTGGATTGTGTGATTAATGTTTCAGCATGCTTAGCCTAAACGTTTGAATCTTTAGCTATTCATATCGCCTAGTTTCCCATGTTTTGTCAATTAAGTTTTATTACTCAAATCCTCACGTTTCTCAATATGTAGTGCAAACGATTATTAAGTATTCAATAACTATCATTTATCAAAATTCTACAAGGAATTTGAAAATAACTTTTAGATACATCTGAATTCTTGACTACATATTCGATTGAATTTGCTTGTTAAATAACGAGGAGTGTTTATATCAAACTGGGACTTAAACCGGGACTGTTGTACAGAATAACAATTAGAGTAAAAACTACATTTATGTTCTGCTATACTAATGCACTTATCTCAGCATTACAATAGTGCTTGGATACCATCAACATATCCATTATCTCGGTACACCAGAGTCATAATCGGGCTGCCTGCTTCACGTCTGGCCTCCTTTCATGGCTCAATCATGTGGAAATTGTTCAGTGCTGAGAAAGCAACCAATTAGTAGATCCAGTAAAGTGGAGAGGTATAAAAGTTTACAACTAGTGGGGGCTCTCACGTAACAGAAGGCCCAGGGTAATTGCGAACAAGAAAGGTACATGAATACAGGTTATATACAGGAGTTATAGTGTCCTATAGCTGTACTGTCCACAAGTATATTGGGCTTGATTCCACAAAACTGTATTCTTCATGCTACACTGGATAATTCAATATCGTTTTGCATCATCAGGGTGATGTATAATCTCAAGCTACTATCGCGGTCGTCCCTTAACACTCCCTGAATATCATCAAGGTAAAAAGTTTTCTCATGATCCATAAGCCATGATCAGACTGCCTGCTTTATGTCTGAAATGCTAGTCTCTGAGGAACTCCTTTAATGGCCCAAATATTTGAAAATGGCTTGGAGTGACCCCAGGACTGTGTGGAGAGATATGGCAATAACTCTTAGCCGAGTTCCTGTAATGTGCAAGTGGTGCTTATGGAATATTGTTATTTCATCACACGTCCCAGTTTGACTTGAATATCTCTCATATTTTACTGATAAATAACTAGCTTGCATACTTGAAAAACAAGTAAGACTTTAGCAATCGATGTTTCTAGCGCTGGTGCTATACAGGTCGGCGCACTATATTAGCATCTAACAGTATGTAATCTTTCACAGAGAGCAGTAACACTACACACATCTATGTGTTTCAGTAAACAGTGGTGGAAGCTAAAACCTTTCAGGAAAACAGAGATAGAAGAGACTTCACGCAAACAATGAGACTACACTGTAAGAGCACTCTAATGACTTGTGAAAATGGATTCCATGTGTTTTTGTGGTTGGGAGTCTTAAAAAGGCTACGTTTAGATCAACTGTGAAATGGCGGGCTGCCTACAGTACGTGCTCTGTCTTAGCTAATGATTCTTAGCAAACTTCGTAGAAAGTGAGCATGCTGCCTAATTTAGCACAAATGCTGTGGGTACAACAGCTTTTAACGATCTTTGAACTATCCAGAGAATATCAGCATTGACATTTCATCAACTTTAAAGGAAGATTATACTGTACCAAGCTAGTGTTTGAGGGTTTATTTACTAGTTGAAACAAAGAGAAGGAAAATTAGTAACATAAAGGAAGGTAGGCTGAGATTAATGCAGAACAAAACTAAACAATGTTATGCTAGAGAGAAATACACTGTTTATAAATGGAACAAAAGAATACAAGGGACATAAACTTAAATTAAGAAACTATAGGACATAACATGAACTGAACACTTTTGTCATAAACAGAAAATTCCTAATATATTTACTTATATATAGGATAAATGCAAGACAAAGTAAAACACAATAAAATATAAAATATATATATAAAACACAATGAGGGCTAGGCACAAAATAACTAGGGGTATAATTAGATAATGTTAGGTTGCAAAGACAAGGTTAGATTAGGTTACAAGGCAATCAGTAACATGGTCATGGTTGATCAGACTGACATGGATGGCTTGATTAGACTGACTTGGTGTGGAAAGGAGCTGTGTGCATGTGGAAATAAAAAATCAGAATGTTGCTGACATGCTCAACCTACTATAACCCCAGCAGGGACACATGGCCATACCGTCCTCCAGATACTGGTACTGAACCTCTACTTTATGTGTCCAGTAGTACGTCTACAATGGCCTGAATTCATGTCTCATTCAATCTGCTTGATTTTTTGGTCTTCTGGTAGTTCTTGAAGGTGGACATGGCCTAAGGTCCAGGTTAGAACTGTTTGAACAATTGCAGTCGGTGACCAAAAATTACTTGAACAAGGGAATGCTAAGAATATTTAGTCTGGGGAGAAACTTAATACCAGTCTACTTGCTGGGTTAATTGCACACATTGGTTAGATACAGTGTCTTCAGTAGTCTTTGTTACTGTATGTGTAAGACATGTTCAAACATGAATGTTGTTGACTGAGACTGGGCCATGGATGCGGAATTGGTTACTTGAAAAGTTACAGTATATACTGTACATACAGTCTGACCATCTATTCCATGTACTCCATCACTTCCTCTAATTCTAAAAAAACAAGGTTGGTAACATGAACTCGTAGTATTTAATATCCTTCGTACACAATTCAGGGCAAAGTTCCTCTAACTTTTTTCTCCACCAAGAAGTATCTTGCAGATGCAGAAGAACTAAAAGTTTTGGGGGAGGTCTTGCTTGAAGGCTTTAAAGATTTACTCCATAGCTGCCCTTTCTTAGAAAAATATAAGCAAAAGTTTTGTTTAGAACCATGGCCTAGGGCGTAATCTCAATGTTGTGGTCTGTTATACCCTACTTCCTGAAGACTTCAGACAGGTTTAAGGACTCATAAAGAATTTGAAAACACTTTGTTGTAGAATGGCTTATGCTGATAGATGATAAGCCCCTTTTCTACCAAGGCAGTTCCAAGACTAGGTCCATAGTGGTACCAACACTTTGCTGAGCTAGAACAAAGAACCACTTATGTCATGGGCTGGGGGGCGGGATTATCATGACCGATGAAATATTTGATGCCAAAGTAAACTTGCAAAGCCAGGAGAAATCCTTGCTAAGACATGTTGAAGTTTACCATTATTGTTGTTATTGTGCTTGCCTCTAGAATTTTTTTTCCACTAGGCTGTTATTACTGCTAGCATTGCTGGGAAAGTAGACAGACATGTACAGTGATGTAATGACGTAACTCTCTAGCCAATGAAAAATAATGCCAGCTCTTAAAGGGTTTCTCTGAATCGACACTAACACCAGACATGAAGTAGCCCCTAGTTCATTTTGTTGGGTAAGTGGTAATAGTTGGTTGAAGAAAGGGTCCTTACACTCAGTGGATTAGGGTACCTTTCCTTACTGGTCTAGAAAGCCTCAGGTTTGTTTTTTTTTCAGCCACCATATTCTTAAAACTGCAAAAATCTTCGGTTCCTCTGTGACATAGAACGACATGGTCTCATATTTGTTTTTTGTAGCAGTATGGGTTTAATCGTCTCAAAGCTTAGAGGATGCTTGTCCACAGCATGTACTGTACATAGAAGGCAGCTAGCAAAGCTGCATGTTCATCACTTGAACCTGATGCTGCTATTTTGCATTTGGGACTATGCATGCATAGGCTTAACCCCAGACAGATGAAATATACTAAATATACCCTCAAATCCCCACACCAACAATGGCATAACTAGATTTACCACTTCTTGCAACTGGAATGAAATGGTCGCTACCTAACTTCATAAACTCAGGTTTAAAAGCTAGACAGTTTCTGGATGATAATTGATGACAGTGCCCAGTTGGCAGTGGAAACAATCTGGTTGAAGGAGCCAGAGAGAGAGAGTTAACTTGAGAGGCAAGTTTGTTACTCTGAAAAAGTTTGTAACTCATTTAAATATCAGAATAACCAGGCTAATAGACTGATGGAGTAAACTCAGTATAGAGTATTTTGATGTCTAAAAACATGAAAATAAACACAAACCCAGACAAGGAGTTATATTGAAGGTGCAGCAATGCTAGACGTAGCAAGAAAGGATTGGTGCAAATGCAATCACATAGTATAAGCAGTGCTTCATGAATACACAATGTTTTTTGACTATATCAACAATTCATATTTACAGTGCATCTGCCATTAGGATGTAGGCGTCAGTGTTTAGGGTAGACAAAGCATTGGATCCATGCTTCTGTGAATACAGTATGTTTGACACATTTCATCACATCTGTAATGTAATGCATGTTTTATTCGATTTGATTTTTTCTTCTGCTAAGAAATATTCCTGTGCCAATATTAACACATATTGATCTGTTTTCCATCTCTAAGCTACTTCTCTGCATTTCATTTCCATTTTTATGTGTTATCATGAACCTTGATTTTACTATGTATCTGCATGTTCAAAATGTTGTACGGTATGTGAGCTTTCTTGCTTGTTATAATTGACTGTACTTCATATATTCACACAGTTTCACTTTCAACTTTATTAGGAACACCAGTACACCTGCACAATCATACAAATTTCCCAAATCCAGGAGCACAGTACATGCTTTGTGTAGATAAGCATCTGCAGACAATCATGCAAATAGAGTTCAAAAGCTTCTGCTCATACGTATCTAATATATTTCACATTATATTAAGCATCAGAACTGGGCGAAGGTGTGTGATCATATTGATTTTAATTGCAGCATTTTTATTGGTACAATATGGGCTGGGTTGAGGATTTCAGAAAGTGCTTAATTTCCTGAGATAATCTTGAGGTGAATGACTTTCAACAACAGAATTCCACATTAGGATTGGATGGTTGGGTAATTAATAAAGGTTGTTCCTAATATAGTGGAGAGTAACTGTATGTTTACATGTTACTTTCTATTTCAGTGTTTGTGATTTATATGTTTTTCATCTATGTAAATTTCATTAGGGTTTTTGTTTTCTTTACTGTGTTTGATAATGATCATTTCTATTTCTTTTTCTTAGTGGCACAGAGACCTGGAGTTAAACTGCCCAGAAATGTAAGAAAACTATGTGCACATGCTAAAGTTTGATGAGGATTTTTAAATATATATATTTTTGTTTGTTTATTTTGCTTGTGAATTAATATTTTCCCTTTTTTTGCAACAGGGTGTACCTTAGGCCTAATTTCATTTCTGAAAAACGAAGATGAAAGAGAAAAGGGAAATATAATTTATGCCAAATTATCACATTCTAAAGATATGAACTATATTAAAGTTGTCTTTATCAGTCTGTTAGATCCTGACAAAAACATACTGTTGACCATCTGATGCACTAATAAGTATCTTTTAATAATTGTCTATGGTGTTGAGAAAATCATGACCTTATTTTGTTTACTGTAAGAATATACAGCTTTGTTAGGTTGTTAATTTCTATTTAAAACTTATATATTCAAAAAGACAGAACAGTTCTGTGATTTTATTTGTAAAGGCTAAATAAGGTTTTAACGACTGTGCTTATATAGGCAGTGCCTAGGTTAGGACGAACTGCCATAAAGCCTATAATACGAGCGATGTTCAAGTCAAACCGAGACTTTTGATGTGCATCATAACAGAACACAGTTATGAAAGTTAAATACTCCCTTTATTTCGCTACACTACTCCATTACAGATATACATCACTAGTGCTTGGATACCAGGGTGGAAGGTTTTCTCAGTATGTTGGCGCCATGATCGAAATACCTCCCAGGAACTCCTTTAATGGCCCAAATGTGCAAGTAGTGTTGGTGAATGATTGTGTGTACAGTTCTCACAAGCCGTTGGAGACAAACTATCTGTCAATTTTTAAGGATCAGGCGTTCCAGTCGCGTAGGAACAATTGCAGTATGTGTGTGTGGCCACCTCAGCCATAAAACATTTGCACCAGGGTCAAAAGAGTCTCATCACCGTATTATACCTGAAGTCTTCTGTAAATGTCAACTGGTTTTATGTCTTCATACACAAGAAATTTAATCAGTCCCAGTTTCACTTGAACACACTATATATTCAAATTTTGACTTGAAATAGTTTGTAAGAATAAACACATGCACTAATTTGTGACACTGATAAAAACTGTCTAGAATTGTGTGGCTCCAGCAGTTTGTCAGCTTGAAGAAGGGGAACACTGTTCGCCATTTTTATTCAAATCACTTTGCCGTTAACGCTGTGTTGAGTGTGTAACTAGCTTAAAAGTTTTTATTTTACACTTTTAACCATGCCTCAAAAGCATAAATATGAAGCAAGTGATGCATCAAAGAAATTGAAAAGAAAGAGGAATTAATAAAGCAATTAGACAGAGGTAAAACACAATTGGTTATTGGAAAAGTTATTATAATTAATATTATGTAATATTAAGTTACGAATGTTTAGTGCAATTGGAAATGTTTATTACGTGTTGTGTATATACCTAGACATGTAACATATATTGTGATATATTTGATTAACCAACAAACCGTACTGTATACTGTACTTGTTCCTTCAAAAAAGACAGATTTAGGAACAGATCTTGTTCGTAAATGGAGACTGCCTGCATAAAGTTTATAATTTGTTAACCTTATTGGAAGCCTACTTATAAATGCTAAAAGGACCTTGTCAATGACTAATAATTTAAAAAGTTATGAATAAGGTATTTTCATGTTGTAACATAAATGGCAGCATCATTCCAGTTTTTATACTTTGTTGAAGCCAAAAATAGGTTTTATACAATCTAAACTTTATTAACTAGGCCTATTTTTAAGATGAGTATTTTCCAGATATTTAATTTAATTGTAGATTTAATTCATATTTCTTCTCAAATTTCCATAATTTTGGTAAAGTTGAATAAAGTTATGAATAAAAAGTGCAGTGTTTATAAAAAGTGCATTGTAACTTTGGGTAATTGTTAGTCTATGACTATCATCTTCTGAAATTGTAATATGATTTCTGATAACTATTATGAGCTTAGCTGTATACTGAGTTTTACCATTCTGTATTTGACAAAGTTTTTTTTCAGATTCAAACATATTTTTAAAGATTGTTAAATATACATTCAGTACATATAAATTTATATTTAACATCATATTGTTGTTTAAGCAAAAAAGTATTTACTAGTAGTTCTACTGGTCCTAACATGCAGTTTACATTACACAGTTGACAAAAACACTGTATAAAATCCCCTGATTCTTTTATTTATCATACTTTCCAGTGGTTATTGTATTTACTTATTCATTTCTCTTGAATAAAAAAAAAATTGGTAGTTCAATTTGTATAGTAAGACATGTTCCATTTTAAATACGATTGTCTAAATTTGAAACTTTCCAAATAATTTTCATTGTATTGCACATAATTTGCATCATACCTACAGTAATGATGGATAAAAGCTTTTTGTATTAAGTTTCACCAAATAATGTAATAAAGTTGTAAGAAGCTGTAGGAAATTTTGTCACTTGACACTCGACTCTAAACTGATCGTATTTATCCTTGGAATGGATTTTGCCAAATGAACAAAAGTATGTTGAATCTTGCCTACTTTATGTACTTTACAAACAGTGAAACAGATTATATTCTGCTGGTTGGAAAGACTATGTTTAAATTTCCTTTACATTTACATATATTCATGTGGCAGTCTAATATTTCCAAAGTGAGTTGACCAACAGTCAGGCACATGGCCAAAATCTTTAAGCGAAACATATTAAAACTGTCTGCACAGTCTGCATGAGGAGTTTCATATTGAGTTTGTGTCAATGGGAAAAATAAAAACATTAAGACAAATGTCTTAAAATACCCTGGACTACGTATTCTGTCGTCTTATATTATACCTTGTGTGTATATGGTACAATGTATGTGTATGGTACATTTTCAAATTTGTAAGATGATTGAAAAGGAATAAAAATGTACCCAAGACTTCTAGCAAATATATCCTGTTCACAAACTCAAAAAGGGGAGGGGCTGGCGTTGCCTTTCATCTTACAGTAGTGTTTGGTCTAAAGCATCATCCTGACATACTCAGTGCACACAGAAGTCAAATTGACAAACACCAAACCAAAACTCTAAAATTAAATCTCATACATACGGACATTTACCTTTCCAGATTCTCACAATTAGCTTTTGAGGTGAGGTTATGGGGTAGGGTGGTGATTTTTAGCCCACTCAAAGGCTCCTTTGTAAGAAAAGTATTTATAAACCCTACTAAAACCTAAATACCCCCCTGCATGGCACATGTCTGTCGAGTACATCATTCAAACTGCTATCTAACAGTTAAGTTACTGCATTTACTCCGTCATATTTAAAAAATCCAAGCACAATAAAAAACAAGCAAGAGAAATAGCCAGAAAGAGAAGGTCTGTAATAGTTACCTGTTGAAGGTGTATGTCTGCTGGAAAAACAACTGTTCTAACCCATGCCAGGATGTCCTAGTGTGCTCTAGATGTCCAGAAATCCTGGTGTTCCAGCTTGTTTGTTTTTTTTAGACTGTGGTGTCCACCAGTTTGTTTCTCTCCAAATAGCTGGTCTACTGTATCTTTGCACTATGACACATGAAGCCAGAAAAAAATAAGGAGACTGTTTGGCAGAGCTGGATGATCTTCGAAAAATTTTCAAGCACCTTTTCTTGCCTTGGTGTACAGTATTTTCGGGCCCTTTGCCTATGTACTGTATTCAGGTGTGAGTTAACACAATGCCAAGAGGGAAAGACATAAGCAGTAGTCTTAGGGAAGCAATTGTTTAAATTTGGAGTTTAACATTCTACATTGAGAAAGATTATTCACAAGCGGTAAGCATTTAAAGACAGTTGCCAATCTTCCCAGCATGAGATGTCCCAGCACATTCACCCCAAGGTCAAACCAACTGAGGTTTGCAAAGAAACATCTGAGCAAACCACAAGACTTCTGGAACAATGTCCCACAGACGGATGAGACCAAAGTGGAGTTTTCTTTGGCCTATTATCATTTTGGGCAAAAGCAGAAACCTCCTACTCACTTTTAAGGACAAGAGTGGCGGGTGATGATTTGGGCTTGTTTTGCAGCCACAGGACCTGAGCACCTTGCAATCTTTGAGTCAACCCTGAACTCCTCTGTATACCATTCTAGTGTATACCATTATAGAGTATCCTAGAGGCAAATGTGAGGCCATCTGTCCGGCAACTAAAGCTTGGTCAAAATTGGGTCATGCAACAGAACAATGATCTGAAGAACACCAGTAAACTGAATCAAGGTTTTGGATTGGCCTAGTCAAAGTCCAGACCTCAACCTAATTGAAATGCTGTGGTGAGACCTTAAGAGAGCTGTGCCTAAATGAATGCCCAAAAACTCAAAATGAAGAATGCGCCCAATTCCTCCACAGTGATGTAAGAGACTGACAAAGTCATACAGGAAATGATTACAGTACTTCAAGTTATTGGTGCTAAAGGTGGATCTACAAGATATTAAATCATTGGGCTTTTTCCCACATATATTTGTTTTATTATTTTTGTTAAATAAAGAATTGCAGTTATATGTTGTTGTTCATCTGAGGTTATGTGCATTTAAAAGACAGGGTACTAACTTGGGTACTAACGACTTGCGGGACTCCTTGTTCTTCTCTGTTATGAAGATAGTTCTTAATGACGTTGGCGGTACGTTTGGTGCGGTTGTCCTGCTACAGAATAAATTTGGGGCCAACCAGACACCTCCCTGATGGTATTGCATGACGGAGAAGTATCTGCCTGTATTTTTCCACATTGAGGACACCATGAGTCCTAACCAAATCTCCCAACTCCATTTGCAGAGGTGCAGCCCCATAATTGCTACAGTAGGAACCTCCATGCTGCTTTACTATGTCCTGCAGACACTCATTATTGTACCACTATCCAGCCTTCTGGCAAACAACCTGCCTCCTGCTACAGCCAAATATTTAAAAAAAAATTTGATTCACAAGTCCAGAGTAACTGCTGCCATTTTTCTTCACCCAAGTCCCTATGGTTTTGTGCATACTTGAGTCGCTTACCCTTGTCTGCATGTCAGAGGTATGACTTCTGGGTCACAATTCTTCCAAGGAGACCACTTCTTGCCAGACTTTTCTGGAAAGTAGATGGGTGTACCTGGGTCCCAGTGGTTTTCCGAAAGTTCTTTGCTGATGGTCATATTACATTTTTAAAAGTGAAGTATGTGTCTGTCATCTGCTGCATTCCTTGACTGTGTCTACAGTCCTCAGCATTGTCCATTTCTTTTGCTTCTCCATAATAGCTTGAACAGCACATTGTGAAACCCCGGTCTGCTTTGAAATCATTGCCTGAGATAGATCTTGCTGATGCAGCATAGCTACCTTGGATCTTGTTGCTGCGGTCAGTCTTTCAACTTACATAAGAAATTGATGAACATTACCATCTGCTTGGTATAATTGATTAATCGTAAATGTGACTCCTGCAAAATCCCTGACTTTGTCCAAGTTTGAAAGTGTAAGAATTGATGCTGGTTTGAAGCCAAACTGATTTGATTTAGATTGTTCTTCTGTTCACTCACTTTGCATTTTGTAAATTGATGAAAACAAAAATATATTTTTTTGCAAATGGCCATGTCTAGACATAACGCAAATAATGCTTTAATATCTAGCCTTCTAGGAAGGCTAGTTATTTTGCCCACCTTTTTTGCATTTATGTATTATTATTATTATTATTATTATTATTATTATTAAGATGCAAGCTTGCTGTGTTTAGTTTGTTGTCCTTTAGTATTTACTCCCCATTGTTGCATTTCTGTTTCAGTTTACTTTTGCATTCCTTCAGTGGGGTCTTCCATTGTGGCAGTATATTGTACAGTAGATACTATTACATCACTACTGCACAGTCTGGCTATTCATGCACTGTATACATAGCTCCTTCAATATGGTATACTTATCAAAGTTCCAGATGAAGATGCAGAATAAACACC
>JAQMYL010000013.1:7126629-7138586 GCA_030014365.1 Clarias pachynema | reverse complement strand
GGTGTTTATTCTGCATCTTCATCTGGAACTTTGATAAGTATACCATATTGAAGGAGCTATGTATACAGTGCATGAATGGCCAGACTGTGCAGTAGTGGTAGGAGACACTGTGCATGTTGTTTCTGCAACACATCCTTAAAGACATGGTGTTTTCACATGATAATTATGACATGTTTAGTCCTATAAACCCCTCTTTCTCAGCTTTTCATTCAGTCATCCGTCTCTCTCTCATGCACAAATATGGAAACTGTTCATGTCCGCATTGGCAGTAAGGTTGTTACTTTCATACAGCATAAATCGCACCTTAAAACACAAGTAAACAATTTAAATGCTGTAACAAATGTTTGGTGGACATATCTGATTGACTTGACTTGTGTCAGCCTGTGTGATTGATTTTATAATGTGCTGTGACCATTAAGACAATTAAGGGTTTGTGTGTGCAACTACACCCCACTCCTTTTAAACAAACAGTGACACATGTAACTAAAACACTTTCCCACAGCTCAACTTTATTTAATAGACACATCCAAACCAGACTGTGCTAAACATGTCAACACACACTCCCACTAGTTCCCCCAAGTAGTCACAATCAGCTCATGCACACCGTGCAGGGGCGGTGACTCCAAACTCCATAGGGCTCAAAGACCTCTTTGTGGGAAAAGTGCTTATATACCCTACTTACATTCCCAGTACCTTCCTCACAGCATACGCTCCTTCATTTCTTCACTTCTGTCAAACCCTGTACGATCCAGCCCTCCACTCGCCATGAGGGCCACGTTCCAAGGCGCTCTCCTGCTAGCATGCTGCGTTTGGGCTATAATCGCTCAGGCTCAGAGTAATAATGCGGGTAACAGCAGTCACAGCAATCCTGGAGAAGTAACTGCCAGTGAGGGAACTGGAAGGCCCGAGCCAATCCGCTTCAGCAACAAAGCCAAAGACGAATGTGTGATGGTCGTATCGAGCCACCGGAACTCCACAAAGCTGCGTGTTACATGTAAAACCAAGGGCAAGTCATATTGGTGCGATTACCTGGGCAAGCCAAACGTGTGCCGGGCCTACAGCAAGAACCCACGTCATTATTTTACACAGATTATGTGGGAGATGCGCAAATTACCAAATTCCTGCCAGGGTCTCCAAACATATAAACCGCAAATGTGCCGCTCTGCAACAGATGAAGCTCAGATGGTATTCCACACATCCTGGCCCAAAATCCCGAAAAAGTCAAAGACACAACCACCTGTGAAAGAAGGCTCCAAACCGGTTACGAATCCAGCTCTCAAACCCATTCAGCCTCAGAAACCTGCTAAAACCGCCACACAGAAACCCACAGAGACACCCAAGAACTGGGCAGACCAAGTGGCAGAGGAGCACTGTTGGGAGAGCATTCAGGGCATCTGTTCCTTCTTCATCAACTGGTTCCAGTCGTAAAGCGCTCCCATACACAGGTAAGAAATTGCCATTGAACAATCCTGTTACTTAACAATTTATGAATGTAGATTTTACCATATAAAAGTAAATTATTTTTTATGAACTCATATTCATTTTATATTATTATTTCATGTACATATTATATTTTTCCAATGACCTTCATACTAATAATGTCAGATTTAATAACAATAGTAACAATAAGCTGCTTGTCTAATTTATTAACTAGCCCTAAACTAGAATGCTAGCACTGTATAATCCATTTAATGGGTCAATCTATTTAATAATCAACAAATTCATATTACACTACAGTGTACACTAGTTTAAATTAGATTATGTGATTAGAAAAAAGGTTAATGTGACTCAGTGTTTAGTCCTGCGTTTTCCTGGACTTTGCATAGTTTGATGATTATATTATTCATAACTGAGGTAACTCCAGGATGATACAATGAAACAGTGGGTAACGGTGCAAGGTTCAAGGTTCTCTCCTGTCTTTTGAGTTTTGCATTTTCTCCATGTATCCAGTTAGTTCTTTTATTTCCTCCCATCTCCAAAAAATGCACGATTCATGTAGCAACATATTTAAATTAAGGACAGATTTATATAAAAATATATTATGGCACAAATGGTCTGTGTTGGCATGGTGGCTGAATGGTTAGCACTGTTGCCTTGCACCTCCAGGGTCTGGGTTCAATTCTTGTCTCAGGTCTGTGTGTCTGGGGATGTTCTCCCTGTGCTTGGTGTGTCTCCTGGGAAGATGAGACAAACGATATGTAATTTAAAAGAATTAGGTACATGTTGATTTATTTAAGTAAAATCGGCAAAACATTCATATGTAAATGCTACACTGGATACATTTTTTAAATGTACTTTAGATTGCCCTTGCGTGCCATGCGCACATCCCGTACAGGTGTTTTCCTGTATACGCTCTGGATCCACCACTGCCCCGACCAAAGTATATCAAATTAATTTAACAATCAAATAAATTAAATTGTTTGGAAAATGTTTTAGGTTGAAATATTAAAATCTATTTCAAAATGACTCTTGCACTTTGTTCCCACTGTGTTTATCTAGATCCAAGCACTTTGGGAGACTTTTGGATCAAATCAGGATGCAGCGTGCATTGAAATGATAAGCGAAAGAAGACCATGAAGCAGAACAGAAGCAGAAATTAGTAAATTGTTACTAATCCTCTAAACATTTGTTGTTGTTGTTGTTGGTCTTTCGGCTGCTCCCGGCAAGGGGTCGCCACAGCGGAATATTTGTTACTTTTTTATATTGGGAAAAAAAATCTGCTGTAAATTTTCAATAAATCCAAAGTGATCCTATCCAAATTTTGACTTATTTTTGTTGTTCGTTTGATTTAACATTGTTATATTGAGATTTTTTTTTTAAGTAATAAAATGTGTTGTCAATTATGAACTGTCTTATTATGACTATTATGATGATGATAGTAATTATTACAAATCAAGAGAAGCTTACAATTTTATCAAATCAAATTGATCATTTATCAATTACAAAGTATTTGTGTTTCACTAGTTAGCAAACAAGACTACATTTTCCTTAGTGAAATATTTTTAAAGAAGAAATCACACCAAGCTGTGTTTATCCAGCCACCAGAGGGCATCCTCCACTGAGTGTTTGCTTCATTAGTCTGCTACTACATGTATGAAAATGAACTGCCACATGATTATGGAGGCTATAATACCCTCTAAGGTGCCACACAGTACAGCAAATAAGGTAAAGCCTCTTAGTGCTGTCTCAGTCATGAGCAAATCAGGAAGTGATCCGATGAACTTCTAAATGTGGCAACTAGAATGAATTATCCTCATGTATGACTTTTACCAAACAAACAATAAGTGAGAGATAAAGTGTCATTTAAAGGAATTGTATTGAGGTTCTGTATGGCTACAATGGAAAGAGTGAGTGCCGTTGAATGTGACCTTGGAATCAACATAATAATGTATGTTGGGTTCTATTGTATTGGATAAAAACACAAATAAGTTCTCTCTAAGTTTCCTACACATGATGCCCTGTAAAATGTACTGTATGGGACAAAAACATTGCACTTTTCCCATTGAAGAAAATGAGATGTGTGTGCTTGGTTGGTGCATTTACAGTTCTTTTGGATTAACCTGGATTTGTAAAGAGGAAGATAAGTTCTGGGTTACAACCATACTTTTGATTGTGCAGAATAATAAAACACAGTTATGAAAGTAAATGCTGCTTCATGTCTCTATATAATCCCCTGCCACTTATCCCAACGTTTCACTAGTGCTTGGATACCATCAAGGTAGAAAGTTTGCTCAGTACACTGGAGCCATGATCAGACTGCCTGCTTCACGTATAAAACGCTGGCCCTTCATGAACTTCTTTAAAGGGCCAAACATGTGGCTTGGTGCGAGGTCTGGACTGTACAGAGGATTTGGTGATAACTCCCAGCCATGTTCCTGTAATATGCAAGAGGTTTTGTGTGCACAGTTACCACATACAGATGCTTCTCTTCCACAAGTTGGTGACAAGTTACCAACTTGTTTTCCAACTTGAAAACCAACAGTTTTCAAGGGTCAGGCTTTCCACTAGCTGAATTGTTCTCTCAGATCAGAAAAACTGGAAGAAATGAAGAACTGAATCCTTTTCTCTTTTTTCTCTACCACCAATTTCATAGACTCAGTAGTAACCAGGATATTTTTTATAAACTGCACTACATCAGTCAGGTTGCTATTGCTATTTTTCATGAATAAGTGAAAAAATTTGAATTTATTTTAAAGTCTCTGATACTGCTGGGTGTAAAACTTTTAGACTGAGTGGAGCAGGATCCCGCGCTGTGACGTCACGGGCAGGCACGAGCGATGTGGGTGTGAGTGAGTAT
Source organism: Clarias pachynema (assembly GCA_030014365.1). Lineage (NCBI taxonomy): Eukaryota > Metazoa > Chordata > Actinopteri > Siluriformes > Clariidae > Clarias > Clarias pachynema. Next base: position 7,134,289 of record JAQMYL010000013.1, on the reverse strand, counting down.
ATAACGCGTCTCGTGCGCTCAAAGCCTCATCGCGCGTGCATATCATCACCTCACTGTTACAGATAAATGACTTGCTAAATGACCTAATGTGTGTCTGTGTTTAATTCACTTTGAGAGAGTGTAAACTGCTATACTGGTCCTCATATATATTTGTGCAATATTTTAATATTGAGACTAGTACTCAGAGAAGATGCGGCTCTGCGGGAAACTCGCGGTGTTTCTGCTGCTCGTTTGGCTCGCAGCTGGCGAGAAAATGACGGGAAGGAAGAAAGATGAAGCCAAGGATGGAGTCGCGTTCAGGGGGAAATTCTCAGCGCAAGCCGGAGAGCGGTGCACGTGGACGGTAACCAGAGAAAAGACGCAGTACACGTTGAACGTCACGTGTCTCGCCATAAGGAAGGGGAAGCCCCGGAGCGGGTACGGCTGTGAGTACACCGGCGAGCCCGCGCTCTGCTCCGCGTTCAGGTCGAAGCCCGGCACCTTCTGGAAGCAGATCTCGCGCGCGCTGAAGCAGAACAAGCGGCACCTGTGCGCGGAGCCTCACCCGACCCTCCGAGCGCGCGCGTGCGAACGCGCGCCTGCGGACGCTCACTTCAGGTTCCTCAGACCGCGCAAGGAAATCACCTTGACGACCCCCGCGCTGAGGGCGGGGCCTCCAGAGGACACACCCACGACGGCGTGCACGCGGCGCGCGGATAACAGAGAGCTCGCGCAAGAGAAGTGCGGGAACGCGTGGGGAAGCATCTGCAACTTTCTGTTCAGCATCGTTCAGAGTGGGGACTGCTGAGTGTGTGTGTGTGTGTGTGAGTGAGAGCGCGTGTGTTTCTGCATGGTGTACTGCATGGTGACAGTAGGATTTGGGGTTAGAAATAGGTGTAACAAATAGTCATAACAAACAAATGTATCTAACATACATACTAATCCAAGAGTCTGTAAATATTATATGTATATTTTTTCAGTTTATCCTTTTTTTTCTTAATTTTTATAGTTTATTTTTAAACTATAAGTCCTTTAATAAAAAAAGTTGGACCTTTTCACATATGATGTTGGCTTTGTTAAATTTCTTGCACCAAAGAATCATTTTCCACAGAGATGATATAGACTAATAATAATACAACAAGAAGAGTAATATAAAACAAGCACTTCCATTCATGTATAATAATAATAATAATAATAGTAAATATAGTTGCAAGCAAAGATGACGGGCCCAAGCACCCTGTGCCATCGCCACCCGGGCGCACCACCTGTGTGTTATTTGAATGTGTTAAGACCTCGAAAAAGCCATCGCCGCCCGGTTGCACCGCACAACTTTCACACATCACACACTATACAGGGCTACTGTCAGTTTGGGCCCGAAATATTTGTCGAGTGCGTTAGTGTGTGTGTGTGTGAGAGTGAGGGAGAGAGGTGTGTGTGTTTGACGTGTGGATGTGTCAGTATGTGTGTGACAAGTTAATGTGTTTGTGCATGTTTGTGTGTGTGGTGTGTGAGTCTGTGTGTTAACATTAATGTTGTGTGTGTTAGAATGTGAGATGTGTGTGTAGGTGTTTGTGTTTCTGCATGCTGGCATGTAAGAGAGATGTGAGTGTGTGATTGTTAAAATTTGTGATGTGTGATATACTGTACATGAGTATGAGTGTATTTGTGTATACGTGCGTGTGTGCGCCTGTGTGTGAGTGTTAACAATGTGATATAAGTGTGTTTGTGCGTGTTTGTGCATCGTGAGAGAGGTGTGTGTGTGTGTGTGTGTGTGTTTGTGTGTGCATGTGACTGTTAACATTTGTAATGTGTGTGTATGTACAGTATGTGTGCATGTGTGTGTGTTTTAACATTTGTGATGTGTATGTGTGTTCAATAGGCCACAGATTCTGGAAAGTAAGCATCACACTATGATGTTCCTCAATCTGATGTCACTGAACGTGATGTCACTGAATATAATGTCACTCAATATAATGCCACACAGAAAGTTATTAATAATTTTTCGGTGTATTCGTTTGAGATATCATACATCCCTCCGCAATTTTGCGTCCTCAATGTCTTAAGATCACATCGGCCCGGTATGGTGACGATTGTATAAATTCCCTAGGAGGAGTATATCAAAATTCATCAGGTGCGCTTTTGCGAATAACCCAAAATAACCGGCCTCCTGTTGAGTTGAGCCAAGGACATGCATTGTTCGGCTCAATGAGCTCTAAATGTGTACCAAGTTTTGTGTGCCTACAGTATGTGAAAGAGTGTATGAGTTATCCAGCAAAATCTTGTGTGGGGGCCTCAGGCCACACGACTTTCAGGCATCCTAATGGCAGCAGATTCCAACCTGGCTGCCACTTTTTATGAGTTATTGAGCATGTTAAAACCCCCAAAAAGTCCAAAAAGGTGGGGGAAAAAATAATCCTTAGGTAAACAAGAGGGTCCTGCGCACCCTATAGTGTTTGGACCCCAATAATCAGAACTTGAGTTGCAATTTTCTTCTGTTTTGACAGCATTTCTAATAAGAATCTGTTATCTTCAGGAATTACATTCAGAGTGTGGTGAGCAACCCATTCATCAAACAGTGTGTTGTGTGTAACATCCGGTGTAGTATGACTAATTTAATTTTGATATCCATCATTCACTTTCTTGACACAGGGAACACACAAACACAAACCTTTGCTAAGGCTGAGCACACACATGTGTGTGTATATACAGTACAGTATATATATATACAGTGCATCCGGAAAGTATTCACAGCGCATCACGTTTTCCACATTTTGTCACAGCCTTATTCTAAAAATGATGAAATTATTTTTTTCCCTCAGAATTCTACACACAACACCTCATAAGGACAACATGAAAAAAGTTTACTTGAGATTTTTGCAAATTTATTAAAAATAATAAAATGTAAACATGCACATGTACATAAGTATTCACAGCGTTTGCCATGAATTTGGACAAATTTTATATGTTTAAAAAATGCTGCAATGGGCAAATTAAATGACTAAGTATGGAAGAGCATGACATTTGCAAAAAATAAATTATTAGTTTTATCATCAGGAAAATATCTAAAATGATAGATGGCTATGAAATTCAGTCAAAATTAATTACTTCAAATAAATAAAATAATTAATTAATTCATTCATCTTCTATACCACTTGTTTTGTACAGTGTCACCGGTACATTAGAGTCTATCCCAGAAAACTAAGGGCACAAGGGGGGGTGGTAATCTATCGCATCCACACACCACACACTCAATCACACACTACTGTGAATTTGCAATTATTGAATTACTTTCTTATTCACTTTCTTCCCCTCCTCCAATTAAGTAAACCTGAAACATAGTATGAAAAACACTTATAAGGTGTACATCAAGGACATAGAACTGAGCTTTTAACAGTTAAAAACTTTCCCTGGTATAACAGTTCAACCTCATTTGCCGAATGTTTAAAGTGCAAACTCAAGTTTTGGGAATTTAACACCTTTTTAAAGTACAGTAGTACAGTGTTTCCTTCTAAAGTTACCATATGACAGGTTTCATCTCCCAGACTGATCTGAGTAATGCTTTTTACTTTGTACTTTTTGCTATTTACTTTGATACAGTAATAGCTTTTTTTTTTTTTAGCAAACTGTAATCTGTCTTTTCTGGTCTTCTGATGTATAAATTATATGTTGGAACTGACTCATCTCCTTCTGTTGTTGATGGACCTGCACGCATACCCTAAAGATATGCACCTCCAGTATGTGTAAGCCCCACGCTTGCTTCACCTTGATCCTATAGATACTGTAGATTTGTACATAAGAAATGTTGCTGTAATCATAAAGACTGCACTATACTTATTCCAACACTATCATCACCAGAGTCATACACTCATTCACAGCTTTATCTTAGTCAATCCAAATGTAGAGTTTTTGGGCAGATGGAAGGAAACCGGAGTTGAAGGAAATACACATGAACATAGAGAAACATGTACAGTAAATCCCCAAGCAGCAGGAGTAACCCAAGCTCAGGATCAATGGCATTGTATTACATTGAAAATGGTAATTACCACATTGTAGACAATTATTTAATATTTTTGAATATTTTGCTCTCATTCCAGGGCACATTCACCCCTATGGACACCGGAGTGTTCTGTCCTCCCTGTGTTCCCCAGAGGACACCTCGTTTTACTAGCATTGGCAGTGAGCATGTTTTAGATGGAGAATGCATAAGATAATAATATAAACCCTAAAGCAGTAAATATACATTCACCTTACACAGTACATGTGACTGTGACCACACCTAACTGTTATTTCTCTTCTCTTCTTTTCTCTTCATAATCTAGTGAGTGTTTAAAATAAAGGTCTATTTAAGTATCTATATTTTCAATTTTCAACGGTAATACTCAGTTAACTATCTTATGACAGCAGTCCATAACTATTCTTACACTCTCAGGATCATGTTTGTGCATGTGTCAAGCTCGACATGGGCTTCCCAGACTAAAGATGAAAGGCAGCACTTCTAAGATGGGGAGTGGGCAGAAACACACACACATTCCTCTGACTCACTCACACATGCAATACTCTAAAGGTAATATTTGCTCGGTGTGTACAAATGAATGCCTTATGACTATAGTACACCATAAAATGGGATCAGTCCATTGACAAATTCAAGACAGCCTCCACATTACACTTGAGAATTGTTATTCTTATCATTACAGATGTGATTAAACCTTAAACCAAGGTGCTCTCTCATACACGCCCACCCGCGCAAGAAGGAATGTGTATTGTTTTGGAAGTAGGGTGTTTCCGTTATATTATACTGTTGTGTGGTTTGAGGTGGCGTGACATTCCAACCCATTTAAAACAACGCTCTGATTGGTCAAGCCTACCCCCAAACCCCACCCACACTTAATGGTCAAACATCTGTCCCTTTGTTCTGCATACTTGCCAAAGGGTACATATCTTATGTACGCTCATGGGACTAGGGCAAGAAAAAATTTCACTTCACTACTGTAAAATTAGATTTTTTCTTCAAAAAAATTGCAATATATTTAATATTAAAGATAATTCTCATAGCATTAAATCAATTAGCTACATTTAGATACATGTTCGGCAGTATAAATAATAATGTCTGGACATTATACACACAAGCTCAAGCTCGAACCATGAACACTGCAGCTGAGAGGCAACAGTCCTACATGCCTGTCTATTATTTCAACAAATACTCATCACCTAGCACACACACACACCTAGATCACACCTGATAAAACTTTTATCTTAACCAGCTAGTTAATCAATAACAATACAAAAATGTAACAAGTGCACCAGCTTTTGGTATTTATTGTCTGGTTGTTGGTCATAAACAGTGATAACCACGGGCACTTTTGATTGATATTCTTCTGATCATTGTTTTTTAAAAAAAAGTGCATCCTCCCTAGCTGTTGTATGAACCTCTTGTTTTTCTAGACAGGTCCATGCAAGCAGAGCTGTACACACCTACATCCATACATCCACATGACTATGTTCCGCTACAAAATATTTTCTGCGAAACACTTCAGAACCCATGGGGTCATGCTTGGATAACGTGTACAGTTATCCTTGACTCTTTCAAGTATAATACAGGCTTCAGTGATGATGACAGCACTGCCATCTATATAGGTTTCCCCTGAATGAATCTCATCCTGGGTGTGTTCCCATCTCATGCTCAGTATCGCCAGGACAGGTTCTAGATGATGAATCCATGATGAATGAACCCATGATGAATGAATAGTAAAGCACATACTTATAGAGTACCTGTTGCTAGGATGTTGGGTGGTGCATGTTTATTTAAGTATGTTTTAAGTATGTGTGCTGTACAGTGGTGAACAGTGACATAGTGGTTGGCACTGATTCAAATCCCGCCTTTAAGTCTGTGTTTATGGAGTTTAAGGTTTCCTTCAATAATCCAAAAGATTTACAGATTAGGCTAATTGGTGTTTCCAAATGGTCTGCAGTGTGTTAGCGTGTTTACCCCCCCTATCCAGGGTGTACCTATAGTATAGTGCCCCAAGTCCCCTGAGAGAGGCTTCTTGTCTCCTGTTACCCTGGACAGGATAAATGGTGTAGAGATTGAGTGAGTAGGTAAAGTACGTATGCTGTATGGCCTAAATGTGGACACTTGAGTAACATGTGCTCCTTTCAAACCAATTGGCATCACCACTGTTGGTTCCCCCTTTGCAATTATAATAAGTCTCACTCCTGTGAGAAGGCATACTGTTACATTTTGGGATGTGGTTGTTGGGATTTTGTGTTCATTTAGCCACAAGAGCATTAGTTATTCAGGCACTAAGGAGAAGGAGAAGACGCATCATATTATCATTTTTAAGTTAAATATACTGGCTACAGTATCTTAATGACAAGGAAAGGTGTGTTTCAGCACTGCTCGAATACATGAAAGCAGAACTGGATTGGACTGCAGCCATATAGATTCTCTCACGCCATCTGCTGGTGGTGTAATTACATTTGGCCAATAAATTAGAAAGCCATAATAATGTTTGACTTATTTCAACTTTCTGTCATATTTACCCACTTGTTTTTTTTTTCTCCAATAACGAACCCAAGTGTTAGAGCAGTAGCTAGAACTCTTGTGTAGGATCTTTGAAATAAGTCTTATCAGGCCAGCTTACTTTACAACTCTGACCTCAGAGTTATTTACTCCTGTTTATTTTGTGCAGTAAAGTAACGATGCATATCCAGCTCATTTTCAAATGAGAACTATTGTGCAACTATGAATGCAAGATAGTTGTCTAATTTTAAAACCATTACACCGTAAATTGTGATTTCAATCAGCACAGAATTTGCACATTCCATCCATCCATCTAGGAACCTCCGTAGACCATCAAGGGCCTGTTGAGGCCAGTCGTGACCATTGCAGGCCAATTGTATTTATTCTCATTTTTACAAGGTAGGACCTCTAGTCACATTTACACACTATGGGCAATTTGGGAACGCCAATAGCCTATAATCTGCATGTCTTTGGACTGTGGGAGGAAACCAGAGTAACCAAGCACAGGAAGAACATGCAAAGATGCACACAGAACCCAAGGTGGGAATCAAACCTGGACCCTGGAAGTGCAAGGCAACAGTGCTAACCACTAAGTCACCATGCCGCCATTGCTCACTCACTCAAAGACTTTTTGGGAGACTTTACTGATTTCTTGGCTGGAATTATGCTAAATTATGACCGTGTTTTAATTCTTGGTGATTTTAATATTCATGTTTGCTGTTCGGATAAACCACTGGTCAAAGACTTTTTAAATATCATTGATTCTTTTAATTTTGTACAGCGCATTGTTGGTCCTACACATGAGCATGGCCACACCCTTGACTTAGTTTTGACCCATGGTATTTCTGTTGCAAATTTAGAGGTGTACGATGCATCATTTTCAGATCATATGCCTGTGATTTTTGATCTTCTGCTTCCATGTCCTGTGGTCAAAAAGCTGTGCGCTCCTGCGCAGCGCCACCGTGTTGTTAGGTCCTCCACTGCGTCTCAATTCTCCGCTTCATTTAGCCAAATCTCCGTTGTTGATTCTTGTACTGCTGATGTAGAGTTTTAGTGTTCGTGTGGGGTCTGCTGAGTCCTCTGTTGCCCCTCTCACTTGTGGAGTGGCCCAAGGCTCTATTTTGGCCCCACTCCTCTTCTCCCTATACCTCCTTCCTCTCG
>JAQMYL010000013.1:7095529-7107000 GCA_030014365.1 Clarias pachynema | reverse complement strand
CACTAGCCACATTGGCCAGTGAGCAAAAAAGTTAATGTCAAGCCCTGATATATATATATATATATATATATATATTTTTTTTTTTTTTTTTTTTTACTAAGGTAAGGCGGGTGCGCTCATCCTTAAATCTAATTAAGTACTGCAGGGTTGTGGATATTCTATCTTTCAACTTTTTCCATTTTGTACTTATTTTACAAACTATTTTAGGCTTCTGATTAGAAGCAAGCAAGTCTGCAAAACTGTGTCATTGATAAGAAAAGACTTTCAGTCAGTTGACTTTAAATAAAACTGCTGGAATCTGGGCTGAGGTGTACGTATGTATGGAGCAATCCCTCACTGCCAGGTGATGTGCGCGTCGCATCATTGTTCACAAGCTTGCTTTAAGTGTTTGCTCCAGCAGGACTGGTGTTAATTTAGGTCATGAGGCAACAAATAAAAGAGAGAGACAATAAATTTAGGGGGAAAAGTGTGATAGTTATCATTAGAGTAACTTGGAATGGAACTTTTAAAAACTTTTTAAAAAACTTATTATATTAAATATTTGCTGTGGATTTAACTGATTTACTTTTGCATAGGACTGTGTGAAATCACAGTATATTTATACAGTATTCATACACGACTGAAAACCTTTTTTTTTTTTTTTTTCATAAACAGTTGAAAATGTCTTTACCTCGCCATGAAGGGTCTTGAAGGCGGTCTTGATCTGCTGGCGCTGAGCGTTACTGCGAGCCGTCAGCAGCTGCAGAATGGTTTTTTCATCAGTGCCTAAACACACAGTAAACTCCAGTGTTAATACAACGTTCAAGTAACATACATATAGTACCATGGTTTTCCTGATGTTTATTTCTTTCTACACTGTAAAGCAATGCTAAAGGAGTCCAAAATATGCAATAATCTCCTTTGAACAGTTGATATTGAGATGTATCTGTTACTTATGATCTGTAAATCCTTAATAAAGGCTCTAATCTGAGGTGCTGTTTGTTAATTAGTGATTTTTGAAGCTGGTAACTCTAAATGACCTTCGCCTCTGCAGCAGAGGTAAGTTTTGCTCTTGATTGCACAATTGTTTAAAGCTGTTGTACAGTAAATATAAAATGTGAAGATGTTTAAGGAAGGTAAATACTTATGCACTTATGCAAGGCATTGTACACAAGCAAGAGGGACTTATAAATATATTTAATCAACAAAGGCATGAAGGAAAAGGGTCGCATACTGTAGTAGCACCTAGTTTGTGTTATTCAACGGTCTGCCCTATTCCTCCATAGTCTTTCACTTAGCAATGATAAGCACTAACTGATACAACACAAAACTTAAGCTAAGCTTCAACTATGCTTGCTTTTGTTCTCTGACCCCCCCCCCCCACCGGTATCACCTTCCCATTTTAAATCTTTTTATTTTGTCATTCATGTCTTACCTCAAAGTGATTATAATGCATAATAATCATTTGTAAGTGCTTCATTCAAAAGAGGAGTTTACATTTGTCTAAATTTAATAATTTGGTTTCTGGCACTATGTTAACTGTTAAACGCTCTTTAACAGCTGGGTGTGGCAGTGTGCATTGTGTGACTAACCAAGTCCTTTCATGGCCTTGAAAAGAGTCTCAGCATCAGCATTGGCGTTGAATCCGCTCTGAGGCTTGATGGTTCCTCTTCCAGTCTGAGCAGAGGAAATAAAAAGGCAATGTTCATTTATTTTCCAGAAGTTAAAACCAGAGCTCTTCACTACAGTCCAGTAGATTTCTGTAAAGGGTTACAAAGTGACTCCTAGGTTGACTATAATGAACCCAACATGTTAACAATATGAAACACCAAATCTTTAAAATTTTGCCTTTTGTGCCGCTTGCCCTTTTAAGAACTAATGAAAGTCGGCTGAGAAATTGTCAGAATCTGGTTTATAACATACTTTGTCCATTCATTGTTTGAACACCTCTTTATGGTCAAGGTGACATTGTTGAGATACATGTAGCTCTCCTTCATAAAAGACTGTGCGCAATCTTATTTATCTCATCATCAAAGAGCCTAATCTGCATTGACCTCCTCAGACTTGCACCATGGTCACATTTTAATTGCTACGTATATCTCAGTTGCATATCTCAATTTTTACTATTCTATCCACTATATACTAGTCTACTAGTGTATATACAGTATAAAAATAAAAGATACATATCTTACTGGAAGATACCTGTAGGATGGAAAGGAAAGCAGCATATCATATAAAAGACTTCTCGGTTGTGTATGGATGAAAAAAGAATCAGGTGCAACAAAGTCCTCAGTAGGACTGTGTCTGGTTCTGCAAGATGTTCAGTAAAACTAAGCAGCTAATTCCCTTATAAAACTGCAATAATGGTACCTGAGACTATATTTTCAGCAAAGGGTCATCAATTTTTAACTTTGCTTCATTAATGACTGTTAACTGATTTTTGTAGTATTTTTTAATGTAGAAGCTTTTTTTTTTGGAAGACATCCTTGCTCTAAAGCAGTCACACATTTGGACACACCTTCTAACTCCATCGTCTTTACTGATTTTTATTTCTTTCTACACTGTAAAAAAAAAAAAATGCCGAAGGCGTCCAAAATATGCAATAATCTCCTTTGAACAGTAGATATTGAGACGCGTCTGCTACGGCATGCACCAGTGATGGGTGTGTGCCTAAATCATTTCTCATTCCTTGCTCATTCCAAGGCCTCACTAGATAGACGACCTCCCCTTCTGCAGGTTCATAAAGTGACGGGGACACTAGATTGGGCATTGCTGGTGAATTACAATTATTAATAGATCTCAAGCTTTTTCCACGCTATAAAAGTGAGGCGGGGAGCTTATCTCCAAGTCAGGATGCCCAAAGTCCAGCGGATGCTAAAAGCAAGAGTGGCATGCGAGGAGGGCGATGCCAAGCACCCCAAAGACTTTGAAGACAAGTGGAATGAATGCCACTGTTTTATCACTGCACGAAAGACAGTCGCGGAAGGACTGCATGAACTGCTGTGGCACTTTCATTCCTGCCAGCCTTCGCAATCCAGCTGCTGAAGAGGAAAAGGCCGCTGCACTCAATGTTAAGGCCCCCTTCCTCAGCCGGGATCACAGCTGCCGTTACCAGTGTACAATAGTCGATGCCGATGTTGCCTGTGATTGTGTTTGAGACAACGAGAGGAGCTGCACTAAGGAGCCTGAAGGAGCCTCTGCCCACATCGGCCCACTCTGTCACTCTGCCTGCCGCCATTACTTGCTAGCTAAGCGTCCACCCGCACATGCACACTCTCACTACCTTTCTCACCTTCTTTCTTTCCTCTCTCCTTAAAACCCTTTCCTTTCCCATATTACCTAATAAAATCCCTTTTCCCATAAGACCTCGTCTCATGTTGAGTCAAAGATCTTACATCTATCTATCTATCTATCTGTCTATCTATCTATCTATCTACTTTTTTCAGTCAAAATTATTCACAAATCTGGTATAAATTTTTTTTTTTTTTTTTAAAGATTGTGCCATCTGTTCTTGTGCATGTGGTATATCTATGGAGTACAGTTCATCACATCCCTAATAATTCGATCGCTTCAGACATCCTAAATATAGTATGCCTTCATACACGTCTACACACCCACTTTTAAGATGAGTAATATGAGATATAATATGTGGGTTGTAGATTTACAGGAATCTACCTGTACAACCCACAGCTACAACTGTCGCAAGCCTTTTCACAGAAAAAACAAAGCAACTCGATGTTGTGCCATTTTCCAATATGGTGCAATCCCACTCACTTTGCTTAAAAAGAGCGGCATTTAACGGCATTTAACAAGAGCAGACCAGGACATGCATTGTATCCAAGGTGTATTTGAACAATTTGACTTTTTCTTGCACTTGTCAATACATTTATATAACACAGGATATACTGTACTAAGTGTTAGAGCTCGGTGTTCATGGGTTTTACAATATATCATTCCAGCATACTTTGATGTTGGAGTTTTATATTGTAATAACTATTATGAGCAGTTGAGAAAGTAGATCAAATCAGCACTGGCACAAGTACAGTATACTGTATGTCAAATGTCTAGTGCTAAGTTTATATTAATGCTAAAGCGATACTGGCTTGTTTTATAACACTTATCTCAGATGAGTACAGGACGAGTAAGTAATCAGTGAGCACATACGGGTTTTGAGTCATTCATACCAGGTGTGGAATGTATCTGTATTGTGCACGTTTACTGCATTTACTGTTTTTCAATATGAATCGATTTCCTTTATTTGAGACTAAGAGTGTTTGGATATTAACTGCATACATGGAACCTGTAAGACAGACAGACAGACAGACAGATCTAGAAAATAAGAAAAATAAGGTAAAAACAATCCTATATTTAAAAAAAATATAGGTCAAAGCTCCTGTGCATATTATTGTGCAAAGTCAGTGGATTTATGCCTAATGTGCAAAAAGTTTGTGTTTAGTGACAATGCTATGGCCTGAGTCCCCCCAACGTCGTCCAGCTGCGCCCCCAGGTATTTGTATGTCCTCACAAGCTCCACACAGTCACCATTGATAGTCACAGGTTCTTGTTGAGGCCAGGGTCTCCTGAAGTCCACCACCATCTCCCGGGTCTTTGTGGGGTTGAGGTGCAGGTTGTTCAGGTTACACCATGCAGCAAAGTCCTGGATCAGTTTTCTGTACTCCTACTCTTTTCCATTCCTGATACAGCCCACGGTCGCAGTGTCATCTGCAAACTTTTGTACATGGCAGGACTCTGAGTTGTACTGGAAGTCTGACGTGTACAGGGTGAACAGGACCGGAGAAAGCACAGTCCCTTGTGGCGCGCCTGTACTGCTGATCACTGTGTCAGACCTGCAGTCCCCCAGCCTGTCTGTCATCATTATGTGCATGTCCATACATGTATGCAACGTGTCTTACTATCCTTTTAAGGACCTTCCACTGACACAATTATTAATAGAGTTACATAATGCTGTATACATAATGCTGCTATGTATATATTCCCCCAGTCCCCCCAGTTAGGTCAAATGGTACAGCCCTAGCTTTCCCTAAATAACGACAGGGTGTGGTGCCATGGAAGGAACGATGTGGTGGCTGCCACCTTTAAAACAGGTCTTGCCACCCTAAATCCAACTCCAACCTCAAGTCACATCTCTGACATGCAGAACGACTTTCGGTAACATTTGAGTATCAAGGAACTACAAAGTGAATATAGTAGTCTGATATTCTGCAATCTGCTCTACTGTCTAATGTTGTTCATTCAATCTCTCTAAATCAGAAAAACTGATCACATCTAAAGGATACACACTTCTGCAGAGCTGGACAAATAATGCATTAGAGCTCTACAGCTTTTCATCAAACTTAAATCTTCTTAAATATCAGTGTTGCAATTTGGTTTTACTGAACACAGTAATAGTACATTATAAGAAAAGTACACCATTGTGGGACTTCTGGGTAAAACTTGAGCCTGTACATTGTTTTTGATTCAATATTATTATTAGTAATAGTATGAGTAGTAGTACTTTTCCTTAAAACATCTCATAAATTAGACCTACTTAGAACCAGTTCATGGTTAAATTATCGCCAAAAGAGCACAAATTCTAAAAACATTGTTTTTGTGAGATTTTTTTTATCTTTAAATGGAAACACCGGCTTTATAGATCATAAATTTCCACTTCCTGTTATGATTGCGTGCAAAAATCCCAATCCACACAACAGCGTTTCTGTCTGATCAGGCCATAGTTGGTGAAAGGATGTTTGATCATGTGCTCCTGATTCAGTCTACAGAGCAGAATGTTTTAGATCTGAGGACAAATACAAAAATTTCAGCTCTTCAGACATTGGCTCTAACGACAGCTGTTTTTTTGCATGATTTGATAAATTAGTTTTAATGGCCAACATCCAATGCACGCATTTTGTCAGACAAGCAAACATAAGCAAGAGTCGATCATTGGTGTTCTCCTATCAAATCTTTCTTGCCTGTGAGAAGGCCAGCATCATGTTTACAGTCCATGCTGGTTTCATTTGTATGATAGAGATTCTTAATGCTTATTAAGCATCTACACAAACACAAGTTCACCCGCCGGAACGACGGCAGATGGAAGTGATATTTGTAAAAGTGAAGCACTAATGAAAAACTAGGGAAACCGGCCACATGAGCCATCAGTCGGTTGTAAAACTTAACTACAAGTAAAACCTGTTTTTCACCTGCTGGACTGGGTTTTACCATTAAAGTAAAGCTCTAACATCTTGGTGACGAGGAAGACACGAGACTGAAACGTGAATAGGATCTAGATTCAAAAGGGAACGCATGTACTTCTAACATTTCTACAACTGTACACTATAACGTTAAACAGTCTACAGTAACCTGGTTGTGCAAGATGATGCATTGGATCAAAGATGAGACTGATGTTCATTCAGGGACCAGGCACAACAGAAAAGAACGAGTCACACACACAAGTGATTAAAAACAGGAAACGTAATTACGTAATACTTTTGGGGCCAAGATTTAAGATTGTGTTATATTTAAGCGCTTGTCATCTACAACACAAGTGCTGCTTTACTTAGTGCAAGAATCAAATTATACAATGAGATACAGCTGGCTGGAAGACAGGAGACTAAATAAATAAATAAATAAAAAGCATGAAAGGAGTGAAAGAACTTGTATGGGGTTTTTTTTTTGCACTCATGGGAGTGTACAATGATTATGTGTTGACCAGGAATGCAGAGACATCGCCCTTTCTTAACTGCAACTCTGAAAGATTGCTCTGCAGGTTTCGCGCAGATCAGATGTATAGTGATGTGAAGATTTTTAGTGATGTCGATATAATTAGTGACCTAATCATTGCCTGTCTGACTTAAAACTTATTAGTGAGATATGTATGATATGAAACTTTTATTTTTAATGTCTAATTGATTATTATTATCATTAGTAGTAGTAGTAGTAGTAGCAGTAGTAGTAGTATTGTTGTTGGTTTTATTATTATTATTATTATTATTATTATTATAAAAGGACAATAACGAAATGAAAATGTATAATAAAATGATTTTTTACTCACCATTTTATCTCTCTACTTCTCTCTTTCTTCAATTTCTGCTTGAGACAAAAGACAAAAGGGATATAAACAATGCACAAATTATTAAATTTAACGATCATGAAAGCATCCAGGTAAAAAAAAAAAAAAAAATCAGATAAGAACGTTGTTTAAGCTGATGCAAAGTGGATTTAAAGTAAATGAACTCACTAACTACAAAGAGCTTTTCACACGTCCTCGGCAGAGTCAGAGTGCAGGCAGGAGAAGAGAGATGAATGGATATTTAAGCAGCTTTTCTGTCACCTGAGCCACACCCTGTTCACGGTATGAACTACAGGGGATTATGGGTTACATAGTTTTTTGCTAAATAAAAAACAAAACACACCCCATAGTTTTTCAAACTGACTGAGAGGTGAGTGTGTGTTACAGATTACTGTACAAATTTGTGGTTTTGTGTTGCTCTATATAATATCTTGTACCTGAGAAGTTCAAAGCATAAGATTTATCATATTTATCATTTTTTAAGTTAAACATCTTAATGAGTTTTATGTTAAACATCTTAACGAGTGAAGGTGTGGTTCAGTGCTGCTCGAATGTTTCAATGTAAACATGACAGCAGAACTGGATTAAACTGTAATAATTAATATTCTCTCACACCATCTGCTGGTGATGTAATGACATACAGCCAATAAAATACAGAAGTCATAACAATGTTTGACTTATTTCAACTTCCTGTCATATTTGGTCTCAGGGTTTGTTTGTTTTAGCGCAGTAGCTAGCACTCTAGTGTGGGATCTTTGAAATAAGTCTTGCCAGGCTAACTTCCTGAAATCATATGAGAGGTTTATTTCGCCTGTTTACTTTATGCCAGGGTTTCTCAAACATACAGTAGTATTCAAAGTGTCACATTCATAAGTGTCAGAAAGATTAGAAATGAAAAATTCCAAGTGCAAAATTAATGACTTAAATTGTTGCTCGTGGCATTCTGAAAAGTATGGATTTTTCTATTTCAATTTGAAAATGGGTGAGCCTGGCGATGGTGTCTCCCTCCAACAGTCGAACATGGTGGTGGTAGTGTGATGGTCTGGGGCTGCTTTACCTGGATGCCATAATTCTGCACTCTACCAGAAAATCCTGAAGGAGAATGTCCACCTTTGAATGGCTAAAAAAAAATGGAGTGGCCTAGTCAAAGTCTGGACTTAAATCCGATTAAGATCCTTGAACAAGCCTTTCATGTTATGATAAACGCTTGTTTGTGGTTGGTGGCACCAATGGTGGTACAACCAGTTATTAGGTTTAGGGGGCAATTACTTTTACACATAGGGCAGTCAGGTTTTCTCTTAATAAATGAAATAATCGTTTTAAAATGTCTTTTTTTTTTATTTAATCTGTTTGTTAGATGATCCAAATCATTTAAGTGTGACAAATTTGAAAAAATAAAATAAAATAAACTTTTTCACGGCACTGTATAATGCACTAATTTTTTATATAATGATTTTTTTTTTACCT
This sequence comes from Clarias pachynema, assembly GCA_030014365.1. Lineage (NCBI taxonomy): Eukaryota > Metazoa > Chordata > Actinopteri > Siluriformes > Clariidae > Clarias > Clarias pachynema. Next base: position 7,098,485 of record JAQMYL010000013.1, on the reverse strand, counting down.
GGATCTTTTCATAATCGTTAAATTTAATAATTTGTGCATTGTTTATATCCCTTTTGTCTTTTGTCTCAAGCAGAAATTAAAGAGAGAGGTAGAGAGAAAAGCACTAATTAGCTGGATCCAATTACCAAAGCAGCATTATTATAAATATTGTTGAGTAAAGTCTAATACTTCCGAAGTATTTATAAAATCTGTAAATTACAATCTGTCCAATATAATTTATATTAAATGATATAATATATTAATTATATTCTGCTACATATTCTGTTTTTCAAGCATGAAAGGCTTGTTTAAGGATCTTAATCGGATTTAAGTCCAGACTTAGATATATATATATTTTTTTTTTTTCTTTTTTTTTTTCTTTTTTTTCCCCCACACACATTCCCCTGTAAAGGTGCTTTGCAACGATGAATAGTTAAGCATTTGTCAGATATACATTTTAGCACAGTGAAATTCACGTATCCCAACGTAACAGGGGTCAGAGCGCAGGGTCAGCCATGATACAGCACCTCTGGAGCAGATAAGGTTAAGGGCCTCGCTCAAGAGTCCAACAGTGGCAACCTAGTGGAGCTGGGGATCGAACCGCCGATCTTCAGATCATGTGCCTTAACCCTCTGAGCCACCACTATATAATAAAATTGAATCAAACTTAATTAAAGTCAGTCAATGACTTCAAAAAATAAACGGTCTACTTTTGTAATGAGGACTCAAATGTTTTATTTGTCTGGAAATTATTTGAAAAGACAGGTGTTTGTGGCTTTATTACTAATTAATCTCATGAAAAACTCATCACTTGTCTCATGAATGACTAGTTTCAGAGCATTAATTAGTGACAACACTTCTGGTAGGGAGTGGCACAAGGCGTAGTTTATTTCACCCAACCCAAGATGGGTTCTCAATGTTATGTTTCTCACTTCTTGTCATTTTGTAATTGTATTAAGCATACAAAAACAAACAAAATAAAAGTTTAGGGTTCAACTGTGACATAAAAATGACCATTATTGCAGATTATCAGAAGCATCAGCATTAACAACATGAACAAAATATTAATATTTTTAGCAATTCATTAAAACTGTGTAACTGCCGAATGTTAAATCGCCGTTCATGCTTGCAGGTCGAGGAGCAGATTTAGGCATCATCGCCGCCACACAACAGAAGAAGGGTTTTTTCATAATCACCAGCGATATCATCCTGTAATGAGGATTAACAAGACAAACAAACATTAGCGTGCTGCAAACAATATGACAAACCGTGATTGAGCGTACACACCTTAATCATTTTGTACAGAGAAGTGGAATACGTCTTCCTGAACGCCGCTCGTATGTCCAGCATGTCGATTTCACTGCGGGACACCATGATCTCTATCAGCGTCTTATCATCAGTCCCTGCGCCCTGTAGAGATGGAGGAGTTGCATCAGCACCACCATGCTTTAAACACTTTTACTGACTGTAAACAAGGTTTATACACTACCAGTGAAATGTTTGGACACACCTTCTAATGGAATGTTTTTTCTACATTCTAGAACAATGCTGGAGATTTCAAAACTATGAACTAACACGTATGAAATTAGGTTATTAATATCAACAACAACAGTCAGTTGTTATTTTAAGACACAAAGGTCAGTGGAGTATTGTGTCAAGTGGATTTGCAAAACCTATCAAGCACCATGATGAAACTGGCTCTCATGAAGACCTTCCCAGGAAACCAAGACCAAAACTGACCTCTGCTGCAGAGGAGAAGTTCATTTAGAGTCACCAGCCTCAGAAATCACCAATTAACAACCAGCACCTCAGATTACAGCCGTTATGAAGGTTTTACAGAGCATGAATGACAGACATCTCAATATCAACTGTTCGAAGGAGACTATTGCATATTTTGGACGCCTTCAGCATTGCTTTATAATGTAGAACCAGGAAAGACCATGGAATTAGAAATTATGTCCAAACTTTTGACTGGTAGTGCATGTTGGCATGTCAATAATATAAAATAGTGGACAAAACAAAAATATTTCGACAACATATGACATGTATTAATCTATACGTCTCCCTGTGCACAAAACAGAAAATGCCAATAATGAGAAATTTTGCATAAACCTAGACTCTTACCTTCATTGCGTAATACAGGCACTCGGCTAAATAGGCAGGAACGCTTTTGGCACACTTTACTGTAAAAGAGAACGAATTGAACACAGTTTGAAAGATGAAAAATACAGATCAGAGGAGAAGCAAAAAAATTATGAATCTGCTTGTCTTACCCACAGCCAGCATCAGTTCTTCCAGGTGTCCACTGGTTTCTTTCTTAATACTGTCTTCAATCTGGAATCCAGACAGTTTCGTATACTCGGTAAACACTGCAACAAAGCAACACAAACCACTGATCAATGAGGAGAACAGAACAAGACCTTGTTATAGTTAAACTGTAGTTCCTCTACCATACACACAGACTGAAGGTCTAGAGTTGTATATAATTACATAATTATGTCATTATTGTTTTTTTTCTTTTTCATTTGTTTCCTAAATTTTTATCCTCAATATTTTCAGTTATAAATATATTTTCATAAATATTATCATTTTATAATCAAATTACGTAGTTTCTCAGAAAGAAAGTAAACCCGACACTGCTGTAGTAGAATTGAATTCACGTATAAACGTCTCACGATTGTGAATTCACTAAAAGCGATGGAAGTGACAACTGTCCTTCATTATTATCATAACTTGCAGTTCAGAGTTTTCCATGAATTGATGTAATTTTTTTCACATTTCTGAGAGTACAAAGAGGTCTTGTGGAAGGAACTTTTCTTCATACAGTTAAATTTTTATGAAGGGTGCCAATAATTTGGTACAATCTATAATGAGAGAAACGGAGAGAAATATACCTCTCCTGAGATGTTCAGCGCTGCGATTCCCCAAAATGGTGACAAATGTATCTTCATCTGTACCAAACTTCTTTTCTCCTGCT
>JAQMYL010000013.1:7081562-7091677 GCA_030014365.1 Clarias pachynema | reverse complement strand
CCCGGCTGAGTGGTAGTAGTAGCCTTAATGTGGGAGCCCCCTAGTGACGGGGAGGAATTGGCCACGACTAAATTAGGTGAGAAAATTGGAAAAATCCAAAAAAATAAATAAATAAATAAATAAATTATATATACATATATATATATATATATATATATATATATATATACTGTATATTTATTGTGTGAAATCATGTTACCTTAATACACAGTATTTGTACAAGTTTGAAGACCTTTTTTTTTTTAACTCTTTATTTTATTTGTAACATTTTGAACAGTTTTGAAACATTTTGAAAATGTACAAGGCTTTACCTTGCCGTGCAGGTTTTTGAAGGCGGTCTTGATCTGCTGGCGCTGAGCGTTACTGCGAGACGTCAGCAGCTGCAGAATGGTTTTTTCATCAGTGCCTAAACACACAGCAAACTCCAGTGTTAATACTGTATTACATTAAGTTTACATACATATAATGTGCTTATGTTCTTCAGCTGTGCCCAGTACATACAGTACAGTGCCATGCATAAGTATTCACCCCCAGAGCCTTTCCACTTGAAATATTATTAACCATGTAATTTATTAATCACGTTTAGTTATTTACTGTTTTAAAATGATGTAAATACAAAATGTGAAAATGTTCACTTATGAATGGACTTCTTGCTGACTGGAAGCTGAAGTATTAACATTTGCTGCCATGAATATGTTTTATTTAAAAAGGCATGAAGGAAAATGGTAGCATAGTAGTCCCTGTGTTTATGTTATTCAAATATCCAAACTGTCCACCAAGCCAGCACGAATAACTGAATCATTCATCAACACTCACTTTCGATCTTATATATATATATATATATAAGCATTAAGTAAAACTACATACGTAACTCTTAAGCTAAGCGTTAATTATGCTTTTCTGTTACCCAGTCTACTCCTGTATCACATTCCCATTTTAAATCCTATAATTTTAGAGATTTTATTTCATCAGTCATGTTTTGCCTCAAGAGTGATTCAAACTGTTAGTATACTGAAATGCATTATAATCCTTTGGCATACCAGTTCTACATTCATACATCAAGAGTTTACATTTGTCTAAAATTTAAAAATTAAAAGCTGTGTGTGGCAGTGTGCACTGTGACTAACCGAATCCTTTCATAGCCTTGAAAAGAGCGTCGGCATCAGCATTGGCGTTGAATCCGCTCTGAGGCTTAATGGTTCCTCTTCCAGCCTGGGCAGAGGGAATAAAAAGGCAATGTTCATTTATTTTTAATTTTAAGTTAAATCTGGGGCTCTCCTCAACACTCCTATAAATTTCTGTACAGTTTTTTTTTTTTTAATAAAATGACTCCTAGAGTGGCTGTAATAAACACAACACATTAACAATATGAATCAAAACACGAAATAGTTTTGCCTTAAAATGCACTTTTGTTTAAAAGAGCAGCACTTGGCGGAACAAGAACAGACCATGGAATGCATCCCTGGAGTTAAAGTTGATCTATTTAACTTTTTTGCGGCATTCATTATTTATGCTTAAACTTTTGTACAGTACTGTATCTTCAAATGGAAGCACCAACTGAACAGCCCATAGATTTTCACTTCCTGTTGTGTTTACATGCACAAATCCCAATCCAAACAACAGCGTTCCTGTCTGATCAGGCCACGGTGGGTGGAAGGACGTGGGATCATGCGCTCCTGATTCAACAGAGCAGAATGTTTCAGAAGATGAAATGCAAGCTCACTTCTCTATTGTGTTTTTGTATCAAACTTTTCTTGCCTGTGAGAAAGCCAGCATTGTGTTTACAGCCCAGGATCCATGCTCGTTTAATTGGTATAATAGGGATTATTAATGTTTATCAAGGGTTACGTATGCATCTATGCAAACACAACTCATATGCAAATGCCATGAGTCATTAGTATACCCAAGAGGAACAAAAATGGTGACAAAACGTTTTCTACATCTCAGCACATATTTAACTACAAGAGCAATACCTATGGATACTTTATACAATAATAATTCAAATATTTGTCACATATTTGCCTTACAGCATGAAAAAAAGATTTTTTTCAGATATCCAAGTTAGGAAGCTAGAGCAGAGTTCTTGCTCAAGGGCTCAACAGTGGCAACTTGTTGGTGCAGGGACTTCTTCCAATCAGTAAACCCAAGCCTTGATCAACTGAGTCAACATTCACACACAGAGTGCAATTTGGGAACACCAATTAGCCTAATCGGCACATCTTTGAACAATAGGAGGAGACGGGAGAACCCAAAGAAACCCACCAAGCAAAGGGAAAACAGTCAAACTCCATGCACACAGACCTGAGGTGAAAACCAAACCCAGGACCTGGATGTGCAAGGCAACAGTGTTAAAACCACTAAACCATGCATGCTGCCATTTATCTTACAAGTAAAGCTCCAAAATCTAATATATAGACCTCATCTATGATATCTTTAGATCCCTTGTTGGAATGAGGAAAAACTTCCTCATTGTTTCTCAAGTTCATTGAGAACTGAAGTGGGAAAAGAAACCAGATTCAAAAGGGAATTCATTCACTTCTACCTTCAAAAATCAAAATACAAGTGTAGAGTATTCTGGTGAGATTATCTATTGGATCAAACATGAGACTGATGTTCCATCAATCCAAGAATGTGTCACACACAAGTAACCAAAAGTGATGCTTAAATTATTATTTTGAAGCCCAAACTTAGAGAATTAATCTCATATTACACTTAAGAGCTTGTCATCAACTACTGCTTTAATTAGTAGAACAATGAGATACTGCTGGTGGGTACGACAGGAGACATAAAATTTGATAGAAAGAATGAAAGGAGTGGGAGAACTTGTAGGACTTGTAAGAATTGTTTTGGTTTTTTTCCCCACTTGTGGGAGTGTTAGATAATTGTGTGTGGACCTGGAATGTAGGCATCGCCCTTTCTTAACCAGTAATGCAGGATGGTGGCTGAGCCGGTTTTTGTGCAGACCATTTTTATTATAGTGGTGTGAGCAATGAGCACTTAAGTAAAAAGATTTTTACAAGATATGCATAACATAAAACTTTTGTTGTTAAAGTGGCACAAAGAATTCTGTTCAGGATTCATTAATCATCATTATTGTTATCATAAATCACTAAAAGCATAATAGTTTAAAAATAAACAAAATTTTTGACTTACCATTTTCGCTGTCACTTTTTTTTTTTCTGCTTCGCACAAAAGGGAAAAAACAGTGCACAATAAATTAAACAATCATAAAAACGACACACGTTACAGTACCTGACATCCAAGTAAAAAATGATCCCAACAGGTAAAAACTTTAAACTTATTTTGAAGCATCCTTGATCAGAATGCAAAGTGGATTTAAAGTAAATTAACTTACCAAAAATGAGCTTTCCACAGCTCCTCGTCAGAGTGAATGCAGGAGAAGAAAGATGAATGAGTATTTAAACAGCTTGTCTGTCGCAAGAGCCACACCCAGACCATGGCAAAACCTGCAGGGGATTATGGGCATTGTATTTTTCTTAACTGACTGAAAGGCGAGTGTGTGTTACAGATTACCTAAAACGATATATACGGTCTTGCAAAAGTATTTATACTCCTTGAACTTTTCCGAATTTTGTCACATCACAACCACAATGTAAATGTATTTTATTAGAATCTTATGTGATAGACCAACACGCAGTGGCACATAATTGTGAAATAGAAGGAAAATACTAAATGGTTTACAAAATGTTTTACAAATAAGAATCTGAAGTGTGGCATGCATTTGTATTCAGCCCTTTTTCTCTGATAACTAAAATCCAGTGGAACCAATAGCCTTCAGAAGTCACCTAATTAGTAAATAGAGTAACCTGTGTGTAATTTAATCTCAGAATAAATTCAGCTTCCTGTGGATCCCTCAGAGATTTGTTACAGAACATTAGTGAACAAACAACATCATGAAGCCCAAGAAACACATCAAGATGGGCTAGGGATAAAGTTGCGAAGAAGTTTAAAGCAGGGTTAAGGTATAATAAAAAAAAAATTCAAGCTTTAAACATCTCATAGAGCACTTTCAATATATCATCCAAAATTATAAAGAGTATGGCACAACCGCAAATCTATCTATCAGGGGGCTGAGCTTGGCGCAAGGAATCCAGGTGCAGGAGAATGACAAGTCGTGATTGAGAAAGCAGGAGCGTTTGATCGATGCCATGAGTCCCCAGTCAGCAATGTAACAGAGTCCAGTTGTGACACAGAGCCGTGGAGTATTCAGTGTAAGACTCTCACTTTTTAGCCTTGAAGAAAAAGTTATTCTTTGAAGAACAAACATCAAGAAGGCCAGGGAACACACTTGACAGGTCCATGAGTTTGTGGAGCGATGTACTGTAGGTAGTTCCTGAGGGACTAGTTTGTTCTTGACTGCTTCTGAAATCCCTTCAAAGAGTACATCACATAAGGGTTCAATCGTTCCATCCATTCAAAAGTGCCAGCATTCGGGACTTTATGGTGTAGTTATATAGGCTAGGTGAGAACCCTGATGAAGCTTTAAAAATTTTCTCCCTGCCTCTCTGCCATAACAAGAGCGATCAAACACCCTCCTCAAGTCCTCAAAGTTGAAGCAGCAGGGTCTTGAGCTCTCTCCATGAGAAACGTTATGACATACAGTATGCCACTTTGGAGCATTCTAAGGAGAAGGTGGAGGATTGTAGATCAAAAATCAGGGAACATTTGGAAAGAAAGGAGCGGAGCCTGAACCAATAAGTAGGTGGGGCAGGAAGGCGTGGCTCCCGTTGCATGTTGGTGCTAGTGCCATAATATGGTGAATGCTGGAGCTGTTGGAGCTGGGTTGTGATATTGGTGAGGGTTTGTTTCGTGCTGAGAAGAAGCTCCTGCTGATGTGCTCGGAGGAGGGCACCTTGGCTCTCTTTGCCCAATATCATTTGGTCAAACTCTGCTGAATCCATATCTGCACAGATTCTTCTGTCAGTGTGCTGAGCTTGGTGCGAGGAATCCAGTTGCAGGACACTGACAGATGAAATGAGAGAGAGTTCATTTTTTGTGGAGAAGGTGTGGCTAAGAGAATGAATGCAGATGGTCAAGGCAGTGTATCCAGTCGGCACTATAACAAAGCCAAATCGTGAGACAGGGAGCAGTTGATCAATGCCATGAAATTCATTAGCATAGTGACAAATCCAAAAATAAGATGAAAGGGAAAAATGAGAACCAGAATCAAACCATGTCTTGGTAGAATTGCAGTTGTGCATTGCACTTACTACACCATAGATACCCCTACCATAGATACCGCCCTATTTTTATACCCCTTCGAAACCATTTGTTAATTTACAATAATGTCTTTATCCTTGAACACTCACTCACTCATCTTCTATACCGCTTTATTCTGTATGCAGGGTCACGGGGACCTGGAGGCTTAGGGCACGAGGCAGGTTACACCCTGGACAGGGTGCCAATCCATCGCACGGCACACACACACACACACACTCATTCACACACTACAGGCAATTTGGGAACGCCAATTAACCTAATCTACACGTCTTTGGACTGTGGGAGGAAACCGGAGTACCCGGAGGAAACCCACCAAGCACGGAGAGAACATGCAAACTCCATGCACACATAGACGGGAATCGAGCCTGGCCGGGAATCAAACCCGGACCCTGGAAGTGCAAGGCGACAGTGCTAAACTTTGAACAATTCTATTATTATGTATGAGAACATACTGTATCTGACCTAATCAGAATTCTAAAATATAGCCTGTTTAAATGTCGTCTCTCTCAGGAGTTTTATAATAAAATGTGTTGCATGTTTGAGCAAATGTGCTGGTACTATAAATATATTATTAAAACTTTCCTGACTTTCCTTTAAAAGCACTATATGAAAAAAACCTTTATTGAATTAAAGTCAGTCAATCACTTGGACCTTAAAATGAACAGTCTACTTTTGTAATTGGGAAACAAAAGATTTTATTTGTCTGGAGATTATTTGAAAGGACAGGTTTGCTTTATTATTAATTAATCTAGTGAATCACTTCAAAATGCCTTTATTGTTGCAGATTATCAGAGTTACTATGCTGCTGAATGTTAAATCGCCATTCACGCTTGTAGGACGAGAAGCAGATTTAGGCATCATCACCACCACACAACAGAAGCAGGGTTTTTTCGTAATCACCAGCGATATCATCCTGTAATGAAAATTAACAAGAGAGAGAGAACAATATTGTTAAAACATTGGTGTACTGTAATTGAAACAATATGACAACGTTACTGATTGTACACACCTTAATCATTTTGTACAGAGAAGTGGAATACGTCTTCCTGAACTCCGCTCGTATGTCCAACATGTCGATTTCACAGCGGGACACCATGATCTCTATCAGAGTATTATCATCAGTCCCTGTGCCCTGTAAAGATGGAGGAGTTGCAACAGCACCTTCATGCTTTAACCACTTATTGACTGCAAAGAAGGTTTATACACTACCAGTCAAAAGTGTTGACACACCTGCTAATTTAGTGGTTTTTGATTTGTGATTTATTTTCTACATTCTAGAACAGTACTGGAGATTTCAAAACTATGAAATAACACAAATGGCACATAAAACATAATACATTAGGTACTGTAATTAAGTAACAACAACAACAGTTATACATACATGCCATCGTAACACTTAGTTATTTTAAAACACAAAAGTCAGCTTATTTGGAAATGTTCTTGCAAACACAGTGTTGTCAATTGCATTTGTAAAACCCATAAAGCAGCATGATAAAACTGGCCCTCATGAAGACCAAGAGCATCATCTCAGATTAGAGCCGTTATGACTGCGCATAACTGGCAGAAACGTCTCAATATCAACTGCTCAAAAAAGATTATTTTGGACACCTTTAGCATTGTTTTACAATGTAGAAAGAAATGAAAATCAGGAAACACCATGGAATTAGAAGGCAAGTTCAAACTTTTGTCTGGTACTGTATGTTGACACATCAACAATATACTGTAGTGGTGGCCAAAAACAGACAACATGCATTACTGTTTACTTGTACAAAACAGGTGATATAACTAATAAGTTCTTGCCTGAAGAGTTGTACTAATTAGTTAATGGATGGAACAAAGATGTAGGAGGACTAATAGTTTCTGAAACCAGGGTGTCCACCTCTGCACAATATCAGCTAAACATCTATCTGCTAAACTGTGGACAGTGGACAGTGATGAGGAAGACAGTAGTGGGCAAGAAATCTTCTGTACATAATCCTCAAAAAGCAATGGTTCCAGAGACTTCTTATAATTTTACACGGTCTCAGTGCTTTTACAATGTCTCCGTTGCACAAACTACACTATATGAAGAGATTTGGCATTAACCTACTGTAGACTCTTACCTTCATTGCATTATACAGACACTCAGCTAAATAGGCAGGAACGCTTTTGGCACACTTTACTGTAAGAGAGAACAAATACAGGAGAGAGGAATAGTACATAGTTAATACATAAAAATAAAAAATACATAGTAGAGGAGAAGACATATCAGAGTTTGACTGTGGATATGAACTAATAGTTGTCAACTATATGTGAGTGGTGGCCCAGTGGTTAAGAAGTTAACCAACACTGTTGATCAGAAGGCTGTGAGCTGAAATCCCAGCACTGCCAAGACACTTAGCATCGCCCTAACCATTTACTGCCCAGATGTATAAATAAGAGCAATGTACGTCATTCTGCATAACTCTGCGTAAAAATGAATGAATGAATAAATAAATAAATAAAATGTACTGTATCTGTCTTACCCACAGCCAGCATCAGTTCTTCCAGGTGTCCACTGATTTCTTTCTTAATACTGTCTTCAATCTGGAATCCAGACAGTTTTGTATACTCTGCAAACACTGTAACAAAGCAACACAAATCAATGAAGAGCACAAGACTTAGTTTTACTGTAGTTCCTCAACCATACACACATACTGAAGGACTACAGTGGAGGATATAATTACATAATAATTATGTAAATATAGTTGCAAGCAACAATGAGTGGGCCCAAGCACCTGTGCCATCGTTTCCCATGTGCACCACACAACCTGTGCTCAAAAGGCACGCTAACACCTCTAAAAAGTCCTGGACGTTGATGTCATTACATTACATTACATACATGGTTTATGGCTTCGTCACGACTGGACATATATACATACTGTACTGTATATATATGTTGTTGTTGGTCTGTCGGCTCGGCCAGTCCGCACTACAGCTTGGCACAGATTTTACGCCGGATGCCCTTCCTTTCGGATGCAACCCTCCCATTTTATTCGGGCTTGGGTATATATATATCTGCAAGCAACGATGAGCAGGCCCACTATGGAGTACCGTGGAAATGTGAGACACCAGAACCAAGAACGAAGAAGGGCTGAAAGCCGGTACCAGAGCAACCTCGGCTTCCATAAAACCTCAGCAGTGCCACAGACTGATCACCTACATGCCATGCTGCATTGCTGCAGTAATTCATGTGAAGTGAGCCCCGACCAAGTATTGAGAGCTTTACGTGTTCATACATTTCAGTAGCCCAACATTTCTCTGTAATTTTTTCTTTTTTTTGTCTTAAGTAATATTCCAATTTTCTGAGATGCTGAATTTGGGGTTTTCGTTAGCTGTAAGCCATAATCATTCAAATTAATAGAAATAAACACTTGGAATATATCAGTCTGTGTGTAATAAATCTGTATAATATATGATTTTTTTTTTTTTTAATTACGGAAATAAACTTTTTGATGATATTCTAATTTATTGAGATAAATGGCATAAGTTTAAAGCTTCGTCACAACTGGCGGCCGTGCAACATACAAACTGTGCCTCGGTTGCTTGGGCTGGTCATCATTTATGTAGGATGCGAACGTGTGTGTGTGTGTGTGTGTGTGTGTGTGTGTGTGTGTGTGTGTGTGTGTGTAGGATGTGTATTGTGTTTATTTAATAGTGTTTTGCAAATGACCCAAAATATCTGACCTCTTGTTGAGTTGAGCCCATGTGAAGTGTACTGAGGTTGGCATGTATATGTGCAAGTGTGTATGAGGTATGCAGCAAAATCTTCTGTGAAGGCCCTGAGCAATGCTTAGACTCACAAGCATCCTAATGGCAGCAGATTCCAACCTGTGTGCCAAGTTATTGAGCATATTGAGGCCCACAAAAGGGCCGGAGGTTTGAAAAAATAATTATTACATTTTTAAATGATCTTTAAAAGAATAAGATGGCCCTTGCACGTTTATGACATCAGTACTATTAACATGGCATTATTAGAGCAATGGCGATGATGTCATTGTGCTGATGTCATAGTGCTTGGGCCCTAATTACTTCAATGGTTTTGTGTATTTTCTGTCATTGTTTCCTAATCTTTTTATCCATGTGAATACTTTTAATATTTTGAGTTATACTTTCTATAATCAAATTATGTTGTTTCACAAAATGCAAGCAAACCTTGAGTGGAATTGAAATCACACAAACGTCTCACTATTTGAAATTGATTTGTATTTAAGGTTTTCACTTCTAACACTAAAAGTGATGACAGTGACAACTGTGCTTCAAATATTTTCACAACCTGCAGTTCAGAGTTCTCCATAACTTGCATAACTGTCTGTTTTTCTGGAATTGATGTAAAAAATTCCATACTTCTGGGAGCAGGAGTCTGCTGAATGTGAGTGACTTTTCTACACAGTTAAATTTTTATGAAGGGTGCCAATAATTCTGTATGATATAAAATGAGAGAGACAGTGAGAAATATACCTCTTTTGAGATGTTCAGCGCTGCGATTCCCCAAAATGGTGACAAATGTATCTTCATCTGTACCAAACTTCTTTTCTCCTGCTTCAATGAGGGCCTGGAGTCACACACATGAAATATAAATAGAGGTCTGCGTCTGGTGTGACACCTGGTAATCACTAAATAACATTTATAATAAGTAATTATATCAAAATCATTTTTTTTCTCAGTTTTTGTCCCAAACTGTAGTGAAAACTTTTATTTTGTCATTCTGAAATATAATGAGATCACTAGGGGGTGCTATAACACAGTGTTTCTCAACTTTTTAAGTTTAAAAAGTTTAAAAGTGGGTCGCGGGAACATTTTCAGTGGGTCGCGGAGTGTGTGGTCAAAAAAACAACAAAAGTTTAATTTTTAAC
>JAQMYL010000013.1:7050980-7062144 GCA_030014365.1 Clarias pachynema | reverse complement strand
GGGGTGATGGTGCAAGATGAACAAAATAAAATTTTTGTAGGTGCGAGACCACGTTTATTAAGTGGATTTCAATTGAACACTCAAGCATGTATTAAATGTACAGCACCATCTGTTGAATTTTGAGAGAAACTAATTTGTTTTTTCCTAAGGCCCCCTTTCCATTAAAGTTTCAAAGTAGCATATCTTCTCTTCCTGTAGGTTTTAACATCCGTTCCGTAGTTATGTGACGTTTGCACAAACGATGCATTAAATTTATGAAATATTAAAATGTAAATAAATCATGTATATTGAAAATGGATTCAGATAAATGCATTTCCTTGCATTAAGCATCAGGTTAGTTAAAATGTTTAGCCCTACATTGTGTGTTTGATTAAAATGTGTGTTTGCAGATGGCAGACTGAAAGGACCTGTAAACCATGGTGCAACAAAACCAGACAGCTTTGTCAAGGTAATGTTTAATTTGGTAATTAATAGATTAAATAAATACAAATTTGTAAATTATAGTAGTACTCAACGTTTCTCTCTGTAGGATGCTGCAAAGGTGTGTCGTGAATTTACAGAGCGAGAGAAAGGGGAGGTGCGATTCTCTGCTGTGGCACTTTGTAAGGCCTGAAGATGAGCTGTACCCAACACTGATCAAATGACCAAAAACATCCCCCCTCCCTTACAGGCCAGAGCACATCAGTCCTGCACAGTTCACACAAACTGCCTGCTTCTGAATCCTGCAATACTGTTCAATATTTTCTCTGCCTTTCTTCATAGCTGTCAGGCTTCTGTTCTGTTTGTAAGTTGTTTATAATATTTGAACAAGTTGCCTAATTGACACATGCTCTTGTGATTTGGTTCAGTTCTAAATAAGCTTTCAGCTTCTGAACTTAATGCTGTTTGGCTTGGATTTCAGGTGCACACCTCGCCAGAAAGCGTGTGTAATCTGGTGTTAAGTGCTATTCTGATCTATAAAGCGAAGAATGGGTGATATGGGGGGGTTTCAGTGACACTGTTTATTAGCGCAAATATTTCCCATTCTGGCTAACAGGGAAACTGTTCTCTTTTTGTGGTCACTGCTAATGTAGTTAATAAATGTGAAAACTGTTTACCCGTTGTGTGTGTGATTTTTAAATGACATACAAATAGCATAAATAAGGGCTAATCTAAATGAACATGATAAAGATATCCAAGTCAGTAAAAAAAAAAATCGGATATTCCTGTGGTCTTAAGTGACCGATATAAAAAAAATAACATAAAATAAAAAAAAAGTGATTTAATAGGTTTTGTTTCTGGTGGCGTTTCGATTGTTTTCCCTGTGTCTGCAGGGTTTTCCCTGGGTTCTGCTGGTTAATGTACCGCTGTCTCTAAAGTGATCAGAGACAGGTTATTGTCACCACCATCTTACGTCTTTTAAAGCCTCACACAGATGTTATTCAAAGTTCACATTCATAACTTGAATTCAAAATTCCCACTAGATATCCAAATTCCCCCAGGATATTTGAAATCAAATTAAGCAGTGTTTAGAGATAGTGTGTAGGTGCCCTGCGATGGAATGGCACACCGTCCTGGGTATCACCCGCCTTGTGCCCAAAGTCTCCTGAGCTACCCTCGCCCCTGTACAGGATCAGCGGTATAGAAGATGAATTGGCTAGCTTCAAAACCCCATCAACTGTCAAATCACCAACATGAAAGAATAAACGATTCAATTTTCTTTAAAGTGAAGATGACCTTTAAGGTAACACATGCAAACTGTAGCTGACTCAGTATCCTGTGATCAGAGTTTCATTATAAATAAATAAATAAATAAAAAAACCGGCGCAGCGTTTTCTAAACCAGGAGGACGGCTGCATTCCAAATACATTGCCACCCTCTAAATAGGTGCACTCCGTATGATGTGAAAGACTGCACTACGTAGTGCACGACATCTCCATCGGCGATGCATTTGCTCGCAGCAGACGGAGGGAATCGGAGCGATAACGGAACTCCTCCATTGTTTTCGTGCACACTGCTGTCTCCTGGCATTGGCTGAGCGCGGAGCTGCGTCTCTCTCTCTCTCTCTCTTTCTCTCTTTGCCCCTGCATCGTATTTTTAGCTCAGACCGTGCTGAGCACTGCGCTGGTGCTCTGGGTGCAAATTACAGCAGCTCGTGCGGCGGCAGCAGCTCATCGGCACCGTCCAGGCTATCAGGATTTGTTTGATTCAGTGCTGCGGGGAATCGGGACTGCGATTGGACTTCTTCCTCTGCAAATGGCCAGTGCTGATGAGGGCTCCGGTTCCCGACCGGATCACCACGAAGCCGCCGAGTGCAGCTCCGGACCTGCTTTTCAGGAGGCGCAGAAATGGATCGAGGTCAGTCAGGTGTCGCGCGCGCCTCCTCCAGTGCATTATGTATTTTTGTGGAATTTTAATACAACGCGGCATGAATTTATAGCTGAAGAGCTATAAACATTGTATCGTCACCTGTTGTGCGCGCGCGCGCGCGTGTGTGTGTGTGAGTGGTAGATGGATATGGCCTGCCAGTAGCAGTGAGCGCGTGCGTCGGGTTACGGCGGCAGGCGGCACGCGCACAAACAGCGCAGCCGCGATATCACGTGCGATATATTCGCGCGCCTGAAGTAAATTCTCCTTCGCACGTGGATGTATTTAGTGAATAATAATTATTATAATATCAAATTACAAAATATAGTACCCAGTTCCATTGTAGAATAAATCCTCAGCCCAAGTGTGACGTCAATTTAGAGCCCAAACACAAATATCCAGATCTTTCTAATGACGCACGCACACACACACACACACACACGTGTATATATATATATTTTATATGGACAAAAATATTTGGACAAACCAGGTACGTATTGAATTCAGGTGTTTCAATCAGGCTCCTAATCCCTAGTGAAGGACAATCTTAATGTTTCAGCATACCAAGACATCTTGGACAATGTTATACTTCCAACTTTGTGGCAACAGTTTGGGGAAGACCCCTTTTCTATTCCAACATGCCTGTCCCCAGTGCACAAACCGAGGACTATAAAGACATGATTTGATCAGTTCGGTATGGAAGAACTTGACTGGCCCGAACACAGAGCCCTGACCTCAACCCCATCAAGCATCTTCGGGATAAACTGGAATGGAGATTGCCAGCCAGGCCTTCTCATCCAACATCAGCGCCTGACCTCATAAACACTCTACAGGATGAATGGCCATGAATTCTCACGAAAACACTCCAAGATCTTGTGGACAGCCTTCCAAGAAGATTGAAAGCTGTTATAGCTGCAAAAGGGGGACCAACTCCATATCAAAGTATAAGTATTGGTTTGCCCAAATATTTTGTCCATATAGTGTAACAATACATTGTTTATTATGTATTTTTCCATTAACACACAGCATTGGATTTGGTTAACTGTTCTTGTAGCCTGACCTCCTAAAGTGCCAATTCACTAAAGACTTTTTCAAAAGTTTCCTAGACTTATTCAACTGAAGCCAAGCATGACCAAATTATTAAGATAGACCTAAAGCCTAACCTGGACAGCTGGAAACTGTCTTTTGAGGGAAATTGAAGGTCAGGGATATTACATGGTATACCTGACAGAATGTCATATTACACTAATCAGGGCACAAATGAGAATTTCAAGAGTCAAGTATACACCGGTGGTTTAGTGATTAGCATTGCCGCCACTCACATCCAGGGGTTCGAATCTCATCACCAGTTTGGAGTGTGTGGAGTTTGCATGTTCTCCTTGTGCGCAGTGGATTTCCTCTACAGTCCAGACACGTGTTATAGGTGTGTGTGTGGTGTGTGTGTGCCTGTAGGTTGCCAGGAGTTTGGAGTCCTCAACAATGTATTATGTCCTTTACAGAAGGGAAGGCAATGGCATGAAGTCATAGGTCACTCCAGCCAACCATCATTCAGTGTAGATGACTTGAATGAATGAACGTTTCTTAGAACGGTTCTTCTGACCTTTTAGTCATTCAAATGCATCTTCAGTGTATCTAAACCAAAACATTTAGAAAATTCATTTATACTGGCAAAAAATTTTTTTTCTACTCATTCAAGCCGCCTTCACTAAATGATGGTTGGCCGGAGTGACTTCATAGGTCACTCCAGTTAGCCAACATTCAGTGTAGATGGATTGAACTTTATAGTCACTTCATAGTCTTTTTAGATTTCCAAATGCTTCTGGTGTGTGTGTGTCTACAAACCAAAAAAAACAACCCTTTTTTCATTTTTTAATACTAGCTAGGACAGATCTTTCCCCTTTTGTGACCTCATATAATTGTTGCTTCACTCTGTTACATAGACACTGAAGTGACATAAAGGGAGCTTACCTGTAAGTTATGAAAGGAATGGGGATTTCATCTTTAACACACACACACACACACTGAGGGAGTCCTGAGATCTGTATTAAATTGTTAAAAAAGGGTAATTTATGAGACCTTTAATTTCCATAAGGAGACAGTTTTCTGCTTGTTTAAAGCGTATTTAACTGCCACTATCTACACTACTCACTAACACCAACATCATAAAGGCATAAATGTACAATGCTGTAACTGTGTTCCATTATTAATAATAGACATAAACAATATAATTTGTAATAAAGGTCTAAAATGTCTTGTTTATCTCACCAATCGGTACTTGTTGTCATTTTAACTAACCCACAATCACAATGCTGCAAAAGTTTTACAATTACATCCGTTTGCGCTATGTGCCAGTGTACTCTATTCATAGATCCTGATTGAAAGTTTCTCTTCGTCTTATCTCAGGGGTAGAAGATGTTCAAGATGTAGGCCTCGCTATAAATACCGTGACCTGTTTTTAGGTGGAGTTGTAGATCTTAACTACATGCTTGTGAAGTGCGTGGTATGTGCTGTCGCTCGCCACCTATTTTACTTCTACGGTGGGATGCATTCTTTAATGTTGATGTTCATTGGTAGGAATGAGGCATGAAGAGGTCTCTCTGTCTCTCTCTCTTTCTTTTTATCTGTCACTCTTGTGTCTGTCAGGCTACCGACCGGAAAGTAGAACAAATCAATTTTCATTCCAGTTTTTTTCTCTCTCTTGCTGAAACCCTGACCCTAATTCTTTTGTTTTTTGTCAGTATGGCCTCTCTCTCTCTCCCTCTCTCTCTCTCTCTCTCTCTCTCTCTCTCTCTCTCTCTCTACGTTCGCTTTATCTGTGTGAGATATTTTTGCTGGTCCACCTAGTTTTCTGTCTGTTTTATAGAAACTTTTTTTTTTTACAGTACCACTCAAAAGTGTGGACACACATTTGGATTTATTTTCTACATTCTGGAACAATACTGGATTTTTTTTGTATTGAAACTCTGAAATAACACGTTATTTCAAGACATGAAGGTCAGCTGTTCTGGAACAGTTCTTGCAAGAACAGTATTGTGTCATTGTGCATTTGTAAAATCCATTAAGCACCATGATGAAACTGTCTCTCATGAAGACCTTCCCAGGAAAACAAGACCAAAACTTACCTCTTTTTTTCTTCTTTTTTTTTGTTGGATTTTTTCCCGATTTTCTCCCTAATTTAGTCGGGTCGAATTCCTCCCCGTCACTAGGGGGCTCCCACATTAAGCTACTACTACCATTCAGTCGGGAGGGCCGAAGACTATCACGTGTTTCCTCCGAACCACGCAAAGCCAGCCGAACGCATCTTTTCGAACTGCTCGCTCACGCACCGCTAGGGGCGGCGTAACACACTCGGAGGACAGCGCTATCCGCTCCTTCCGCTTGCA
This sequence comes from Clarias pachynema, assembly GCA_030014365.1. NCBI lineage: Eukaryota > Metazoa > Chordata > Actinopteri > Siluriformes > Clariidae > Clarias > Clarias pachynema. The sequence goes on along the minus strand of JAQMYL010000013.1, from coordinate 7,056,415 downwards.
CAAGCTTACAGATGCCCCTGATTGGCTGTAGAGCCGTGATTAATGTGCGAGCACGAAGTACCTCTCATCTGAGAGAGCTCGGCCAATCAGCTCTCTCTAGACCTCTGGCTGCGAGAGGATCACCTGGGAACCGAACCAGCGATCTCCGGATGATAGGGCGAGCACTTTACCACTGCACCACTCGGAGGCCATCAAAACTTACCTCTGCTGCAGAGGAGACGTTCATTTAGAGTCACCAGTTACCTCAGAAATCACAAATTAACATCCAGTACCTCAGATTAGAGCCGTTTAGCAGCATCAGTAGCAGATACATCTCATCATCAACTGTTCAAAGAAGATTATTGTGTATTTTGGACGCCTTCAGCAGTGTTTTACAGTGTAGAAAAAAATACAAATCAGGAAACACCATGGAATTAGAAGGTGTGTCCAGGCATTTGAAATGTAGTGTAAATCTAAATGTATAAATGAATTTTTTTTATCCAAAAATAGTCGATCATCCAATAGAAATCGAGTAGTCTCTCAAAACGTTGTGCTAATTTTAATATTAATAACTAATTACTTAAGTCTGTCACCTAAAAATACAGCTTAGAGGTTAGGTTTAGGTGTATTAGAGCATTTATTAGCTGTGTGTACTGTAGTAATTATGTCAAAGCAAATTCTCCGGGTGGTGACAAGGTGTGTGTGAGTGTGTATGTGACTGTCTCTGTGAAGGTATGTCAGGGGTAAATGCAGAAGCAGCTGTGATGGGGAGTGCTTCATAAATAGCCAGGCTGAAATAGCTCAGCACCCTGCTGCTTCCAAAGAGCTTTTAACAGCGTTAGAATGAACACACACACACACACACACACACACACACTGGGGTGATTTCCTCCCAGCGGATAGAATGTAGCTTTTGGAAGGACACGAAATTTTTTGAAGTGATCATGTCTCCTGCAGCGACCATGTGTTTCATATCCAACACAGGAAGTGGAATTATGGGTAACCGAATCTGGTCGACCTCATTCAATCCCCATGGGTGTATGAGAACGGGCCAGGGTGTGACATTGTTCAGATATTTTGACATGAAAATGTTCAGAGCAGCTGCCCTGCTCTGAAACCAACAGTCGCGAGCTATCGCGTTTCGCTTTATCACGTTACAAGAGCCTCGAGGTTCTTCTCCTTCAGTCTATCGGGTTACAGAGTGTTCGATACCCGGGTGAAGCACGGGAACACGCGTTATGATCAAGACTCATTTCCATTAGTGTTCTCTGTAGATAATAAACGCATGGTGTGTGTGTGTGTTGAGAGAGAGAGAGAGAGAGAGAGAGAGAAAGAAGAAGAGCTGAATCTGTATTGATCAGCACAGATGCGATAATGACATGTAGCTTCTGACTCTGTCTGTCTCCCTCACACACACACACACACACACACACACACACACACACACACACACGGATTAAAGGGGGCAGCTGTTGCGATGGGAAATGCTAGATAGAGGTAGCACGATGGTAATGCTGACACGACCTTGCAGATCCATATGCTCTCGTCCATCAGTCATCAGCATGAAAACATGCTTTAATAATAAGAATATTGGTCAAGCACTCACTCAACTAAAAGTTGCAAAGATCAGTGCACATGCAGCTACAATAAAAGTCAAAGTAATAATGAATACGCACAGGACCAGAGGACGTCCCTTTTCTTACCTCGACTGCTGAATTTGTTCTTTTACGAATTTTAAAGTGTATGTCTGTTTACCGATGTTGGATATTTAACACTGCATCAGGACAGAAGACTTTGGAAAGACTTTCTCTCATGTCAGTCCCGTACTTACAGTATTAAAGTCAGTCCCGTACTTACAGTATCATGACATTTATTGTTAAAGTCATAAACTATTTTTTATTTGACAGCCTGCCATGTAAAAAAGTCCAACTTCACAATAGAAATAATTGTTGGCATCCTGGTTCAAAAAAACAAAACAAAAACATGGTCGCCATAGCTAGGTTTCTCATTCATGACAACTTTGAGGTGACTTTTTATGTATCTCATCAGTTAAAATTCTGTTAAGCCTTATGCATAATTATGGCATAAATTTATAGGGCATAGTTGTAGTGCAACTTCCCACAAGAAATGTAGGAGATGACATAGAATGATGTGACAGTTGCGGTTCATACAGTAACGGTAGCGTTTAAATTAACTGGCCATCTTAGCATTTTAGCAAAGCTAAAGCTAAGCTAGCAAGCTTGAGCTACTTACCTCAAGCTTACTAGCTTAGCTATAGCTTTGCTAAAATGCTAAGACGTCCAATGTAAATTAATATGCTAAGTTCGCAAGCTTGAGGTAAGTAGGCGTGTTCCAACCAACAGCCAGGCTCAAGCTTACTAGCTTAGCTATAGCTTTGCTAAAATGCTAAGACGGCCAATGTTAATTTATATGCTATGCTAGCAAGCTTGAGGTAAGTAGGCGTGTTCCAACCAACAGCCAGGCTCAAGCTTACTAGTTTAGCTTTAGCTTTGCTAAAATGCTAAGACGGCCAATGTTAATTTATATGCTATGCTAGCAAGCTTGAGGTAAGTAGGCGTGTTCCAACCAACAGCCAGGCTCAAGCTTACTAGCTTAGCTTTAGCTTTGCTAAAATGCTAAGACGGCCAATGTTAATTTATGTGCTAAGTTCGCAAGCTTGAGGTAAGTAGGCGTGTTCCAACCAAAAGCCAGGCTCAAGCTTGTTGCTAGCTTACCTTTTAGCTTGGCTAAAATGCTAAGACAGCTCTGGCAAGCTTGAGGTAAGTAAACATCCTCGAACTAAGAGCCAGGCTCCATTCTTTCTGGCAATTTTGCCAATGGCTCCCACAGTTGAGCTCTACAAAATAATTCAATTCAATTTTAACAAATGTCATTATCGCAAAGCAGCATTACACAATCAAAAGAAAATTATGGAAATTTGTATAAAATGTGAAAAATGTGTATGAATAGCTAGCATCATCAGCAATGTCTTTCCATTGCTCATAAGTGATGCCTTTTCGTTTACTTCTGCCATATTTCTGGCTATGTCGCTGTTCACATGCGGTCTTTGTGCTATTCTGAGTTTTCTGCACACTCTTTGGGGCGCTTCCGTAGTTGTTAAACAAGTTCATCCTGTTTTCCTTGATGTGTCAGTCTTGCCTTTGCATACTGCGCAAACAGTGCTGTTTGCTTCGTGGTCGTTGTTTAAAATCCAAACTTCATATGCAGTAATAATGTTTAAGTTCACACAAAGTCTTGTAATGCTTAAGTATTGAGCAAACAAAAATCTAATGTCATCTTTCGGTGTGTGTAATTTGGACTTTGCATGGACAGTGTACACCCCAGTGTGTGTATAGTCGGTTTACTTTCAGTTTCTTCTCCAAATGCATTTGTAGAAAAAAAAAGGTCTGGTAGGCAAAATAATCCACATTGTTAATGTTCATCACCCTCACAACTCACTCAAGTGTAGATCAGATAGGGCATGTCAGTCAGTGTATTCACCTGAACGAGTGTTACTGATGCACCGCAGGAATCTACAGTCTGGGCTAGAAAGAAATCATCCCCAGACGCACATCTTCATTCATTTCATTCTGTGTATTTCTTTTATTTTGTGAAGTAATACCTTATATTAAAGTCTTTTTCTCTTTAAAATTAATTTGTCTTAACCGTGATTGCGCATTTACACCAGTTTCTGACTGTGCGGCACTTTGGATATCAGCTCCTGCCTCATGAATAAATGTAAATATAATGTAAATCATGTTTACCACACACCCCTTCCTTCGACCTCCCTTTTATAAACCTTTATAACAAAGCTCTGATTTAAGTGGTTCAAGTTGTACTAATGAAATACACTTGATTTATTGGCATAGGATTTCCCAAGTAATCTGCATTGTTGAATGATGTGGTCGACAAGAGATTTCCAGATAAACTAAAAACATAATATAGAACATACAGGTTACTAAAAAAGTGGAAAGAATGGTGGAATGCATATACTGCATGTGCAAGTGTTTTTTTTTTGTTTTTTTTTTTTAAAGCTAATAGAATAAATATACAGTATATATAAAAAAATTTACAAGGTGTAAATTAAATATACTGTAAATGTGAAATAAACACCTAAAAAAGTAAATAAATAACAGCTGTCTATAGACAGTATTAGTCTGAGATTATGTACAGTGCCATGAAATTATTATTTTTTTGAATATTAGTCACTTAAATGATTGAGATCATCAAACAAATGGGAAAATTTTGGCCATCCTTTTCAGACCGATACATGCCAGTTACTTTGTTTCTCATCATTTCTTGAATTTCTTTAGATTGTTTTATGTTTTTGAAATTTTAGCATGCTTCACTTTGTCAGAAGACTTCTTTTTAAGTGATTTCCTGATTCAACAAGTCTGGCAGTAATCAGACCTGGGTATGGCAAGTGAAATATAACTCAGCTTTTCAAAAATCACAGTTCATTTATGATTTATCAAGGGGGACAATTACTTTTTCTCATAGTCCCAGGTAGGTTTGGACAGCTTTTTTCCCTCTTAATAAATTACATCATCATTTAAAATCATGGCACTATACAGTATCTGCTATGCAAGTTCCTGTGTAAGTTGTTGCTATGGAAACAACAGTGTCTGCAGGAATGGCTGCATTAATATAAACTTTGAATTGAGCCAGAACTACTGTACTGACAGAGCTGCAGTTATGAACCAATTTCCATCGAAAAAAAGCTGTGCTGTCAAAATAGATTAAAATAATTTAAAAAGTGCCAAACTGGCAACCTTGAATGTTTCTTCTTTTTTTCAAATTACTGTTTGCTGGAATTCTATTAGAAAAAACTAAACTGCACATGTGAAAATAGTTTCTTGACATGGTATTACTGCTACAGTATCACCGTACCCCTTAATTAGAGGGTTTTATTTATCAGGTGCTTTTTTGTAGACTGCTGTGATGCACAGGTGGGTCGAATCCAATCTGCTAGGGGATTGTTTTTTTTAGTCACACTGCGGCCTACTTCCAAAGAATTCTGACCAATCCTGCCCACTCTAGTAGTTATTTTTGGCCACAACAGTTTTTGATGAGCTTGATTTGGTTTGGTTTTCTATTAGATCTAAAACTGCTCTGTTTCATTGGTCATTATTTGTAGTACACCAAAAAAAAACCTCACCAGGGAGTGGTGAAGAGACTCAGCTCAGTGGCATAGAGAAACCCCACCAGTAACTTGTTTGATAGATTGGCGGCATAATTGCAGTGCGACACACGTATTCATGCTCACAAGGCCATAGGCCGCTTGTGTAGACTCCTTCGAAGACTCCGAATAGACTTGACACAGTAGAATAAATCAAAGAAAATAACGAAGAAAGCGCAAGAACTCAACGTTTCTAGCTGTAGATTAGTGCTGCACGATTAATAATATCGCAATCGCAATCGCGATGTCAGCCTATGCGATTACATTACAGCAAATG
>JAQMYL010000013.1:7006502-7026803 GCA_030014365.1 Clarias pachynema | reverse complement strand
GGAGCGGATAGCGCTGTCCTCCGAGTGTGTTACGCCGCCCCCAACGGTGCATGAGCGAGCAGTTCGAAAAGATGCGGCCGGCTGGCGTCATGTGGTTCGGAGGAAACACGTGATAGTCTTCGACCCTTAATGTGGGAGCCCCCTAGTGACGGGGAGGAATTGGATACGACTAAATTAGGGAGAAAATCTATTAGGGAGAAAATTTTAAAAATCTAATTTTTTTAAAGAAAAAAAGATTTTTCCCCAGATGTGACCTCATACTCATCCACCTTTTTCTCAACCCTGGATGTTCTGTGAAGGAGCATGGCTCAGCAGTTGGTCATTTACATAGATCTTGAAATGGCGCCTTAAGATGAAGAGTGAAATAAAGGGAGTGCATGGCAGGAAAATTTCATTATCTGAGGGGTGTTTTAAGAATGTTAAAGAAATAGTAAAATATGGGACCTTTAAAGCAAAAAACAACGAACAATAGCAGACATTAATGTTTGGCGTTGTATATGTTGCTGTAATTTAGTCAGCAACTGTTTAGTTCCCATCAAGGATAGTTTCAGAGTTCACCATGGTGGGGAACATGCTGATAATCTCTTGTATACAGTATTTACAAATATTATAGTCCTTCAGTCTTCATAATGGTTAGAGGGTCTGTCTGAGGAGTTCAACCTGTCATTTCCACTCTCTTCTTCTGTTCTGTCTGTATATGTGTTGCTGTTTTTCTCCTTTCCGTCTGTGCATGAATTGTGTGATTGAACGTTTCACCGTGTGCACTTGCAACACTCCACCACAGTGAACCCGACACCACCCCGGCTGAGGGGGCAATCGTAACTCGCAAGGACAATCCCTTTCTAAGTCCTCGCGGGAAAAAGAAGGCAGAGGAGGAAGAGAGTGATGAGGAGGACAAGGGGAAGGCAGTTGTCCCGAACGTACAGAAGGACGATCTCGCCAGGAGGAGAACCCAACTCGGGTCCGTCCCACAAAGGGATCCTCGTCAATCACTGGCCCAGACAAGTATCACTCAGTCAGACCTTAAGAAGTGGCAGAGACTTTCAATGACCATCGAAAGCAGGTGCCTTAACATATACTAAAGAGCACAATACAATTTTATTAATATCGCCCAAGTACTTATATATATACTGTAGCTTATTGCCTTATAGTTGTGTGTCATTCCACAGCGAGGCCACTCCAGTAGAAGTGTCAATCATAACCCGTAAGGACAACCCCTTCCTAAGCACTGAGAAAGCAAGGGAGAAAGAGAACGATGATGAGGAGGAGGAGGAGGAGGAAGAGATAGCGGCAGGCGGTCAAGCAGCTTTGCCGAATATACAGAAAGATGATCTGGCTAGGAGGCGCAGTCAGACTGGGGGCCTCCCACATCGAGATCATCAGCAGTCGTTGGCTCAGACGGCCTTGACGCAGTCAGACCTGGAGAAGTGGCAGAGGCTGAAGATGAGCACAGAGAACAGGTGTCCATCCTCAGTCCTGTCCATAGGCTTGAATGTGTAGTTCCCTAGATGTCCAGACATTTGGGATTTGTTCATGGACATCAGCTAGGCTTATCCTGAATAAAGAGAGAGAGAGAGATATAGAGAGACGCATGGAATGATGGCTCTTGCTTCACATATATGAACATGACACTAGACAAAATTATTGTGAGAAACAATGAATGCGTTTAACATAGTGTTCCTTTTATTCTGTCCTCTTGTAACCTATAATTCTTTTTTTTCACCATTTGTCTGGCTTAATTTCTCATGTGTCCATCAACTCTAATTCATGTTTCATCTTCTCTCTTACATACTTCTCTTTGTGCGTCTGCGTGTAAATGTGCTGTGTGTTTGTTTGTGCATGTGGTGTGTACAACGGGCCTGTGTGTGTACTGGGTGTCTGGGTTTGTATATTCTCTGTGTGTGTGTGTGTTTGTGTGTGTGTGTTTGTGGTGCAGCGAATCGCCTCCTCTGTGTCTGTCCTGCCACGCTGCCTCCTCAGTCAAGGTTGCCCACAGCGACCCGGACGGTTGCCAGGGGCGTTCCCGTGGCGACCGCAAGCGCGTTGTGACATTTGGGGGTGTGACTAAGATGGAGAGCGTTTCCTGGGACGAGGAAAGACAGGAAGAAGAGTGGAGGAAAGAGGGTGGGAAGGATGAGTCAGAGACGCTGCGACGCCTCCTCTCCTCGGCAACTGTTGCCATGCCCACGACTGGGATGAGCTCAGGGCGAGAGAGAGTGTAGGATATGCACGCATGCTCGTAGACACACTTGTGCATATAGACAGTGTTTCAGACACACCATGACACAGAACACACTTGTGCTTGCAGAATGGCCTTCGCTACAGACACACACACACACACACACACACACACACACACACACACACACATATGCACTCATATCTTATAGCTTGCTTAGTGCCGTGGAATGGATGATTGATTTAGGCTTAGTGCTCGTGCAGGCTTGTGACTGGCCAGGTTTGTAGATTGATGTGTAATATTCGTCTGCTTTGTGTGATTAACATTCAGAATTACAACTAGTAGAAGTAGTTAGTTAGAATTACGAGGGTGAGTCAAAAATTATCCGCAAATTATCAGCGCTTTCCTTTCGAGGCTACTGTCTTTCCAGTCAGTGCTGTGCAGGTGTGAACATGTTACATCGGTTCATTTGTACCTGCAGTGCGAGCGAAAATGGTTGCCCCACTTGTGAATTGCATGAAAGATGCAGATTCAAGTTTTGTGGTCTGAGGGGGTATCCGCTGGATTCATCACAATGAGCCTGAGAGTAAACGGCAGAGTACGGAACGAATACATTCTCAATCGCCGAGAGAAAGTTCAAAAGTCAATCATTAGCTGGAAAATTCATCAATGCTTACAGTTTTCTGGAATTCTCAAGGGCCAGAAGTATTGGAACATTATCAGGAAAAAGGTTCGACAATCAGCAGTGCTCGTTACACTGAGAAGCTTATTGAAGAGATGAAGCCTAAACTTCAGATTAAACTCATAGGACTGATATACAAGGGCGTCGTGATCTTGCATGACGATAAACGTCCACAAAGTATCCTCCCTATAGTCCTGATCTCGCTCCATCAGACTCACCTGTTTCCCCTGAAAGCAGCCCTACGAGGACGAAGATTTAGTTCTGTCCCTAGTTTCTAAAAGTTAAAATAAGTTCTACCGTCAGAGTGCGGATAATTTTTGACTGACCATCGTACTAAGCCTTGTTGCAGGTAATCGCTATATAAAATTCCATCCTGAAAAAGAGAATCTTTTTGAAATGAAGATCCCGACTCCGTCAAGATTCTTTAGCGTTTTTGTAGAAGTAAGGATTACTTAATTGTGCATTATTATTTCATGATGTTGCATAAAGGATAAAACATAACTGGGTGTTGAAATTCATTTTGAACGTATTGAAACAGAAGAATACAGCAGGTTATTGAGAAATGCTTTATCCTGAAAACATCCCTGAGTACAAACTACTGACACTGGAGACTACTTTCATTAATGTTAAATAAATGATGCCTTTAGAAACCGCATCTATAGAGAAGAAAAGCAAAATGTGTCCATTTTTTTTTCTTGTGATAATCACACTACAGATGCAATGCGTATGGTTTGAGATGGATTACTAAATAGAATTGATTGACCCGCAGTCTCTGTAAAATGCTGCCGTACCCTTTGCATGTATTTGACTTGGCGGAGTTTTAAAGGATGGCACTTTTTGTGCATGTCTGGCCTGTGGGTTAGTAATAGTTAGTAATAATAAAAAAATTTATAAATTTAAATTATATGATGTTTAGCTACAGTTAAAAGTGTCTGTGTGTGTGTTGGTGAAGTAAGTGGCGCAATATCTAACTGTATTAATTAAGAACTACATTAGTGCTTCTTTAGATCGGATTTTTTTTTCTGACTATACATGTACTATACTTTCTACCTCTCTAATCATCCTTTCTTTCCATTTTCTCTCGATCTTCACCGTTATCATAAAAACACATCTGCTCAGTGGAGACTCAGGACCCCTGACCTCACCACTCGAGTCCTCACAATCCGCTATTTCTGACCCCAAACACACTTTGACTTTTGCCGAGCGTGAGGCTCTCGAGTTCAGGCTGGCTGAGAAAGCGAAGGATGAGAAGGAGTATGAGGAAGAAGAGGAGGAGGAAGAGAAAGAAAGACAGCCTGATTTAAAGAAGGATGACATGATGGCTCGAAGAACCGGAGTGTTTCAGTATGCGGGTGGTAAAGTGCATAATCGGTTCCTCCCACTGCCCGGTTCTAAGAAAGAGACGCGTCCAGATGTTTCGGCTCAGGAAGAGAGCAAGGGTGATCCGTTCATGGATAGGAACATAAAAACAAAGAGATTCAAAGTGGGACAAAGGTGGGCTTGCATGGTGTTGGGCATGCGTCATAGGAAATTGTCTAACGTGGCTAACTGATGCTGACTAGCTAGCAAGTTAGTCTTGCTTGATACAACCAACCTTGAACTTTACTTTCCGCCAACTAGAAACATATAAGCAGGATAAATGTTAATAATTTAGACATTACCATGATGATATGGTGCATAGTCAGTTCATGCATACGTTACACTACTCATAAATAGCATCTTCACACCCTTTTGTGTCAGGAGTTTGGTGTGATCTAATACTTGATGGATGTACTAACGAAACGTTTTTGAGTTCTGATCCTTGGGAGTTTTCGACCAACATCATGAGATTGTAGTTTTTTAACGTGTGCAGTGTTTATATTTTTGTGTTTAAGACCAAGAACTCTCTTAACAGAGCTGAGCAAGTAAAACCCGAGCCGACCGTACCATCATCTGTCACTCAAAAGGAGCCAGAAAGTCTTGGTTCAACGCCAGCCCATGCTGAGGTTCATCATGACAGTTACAAGCACTCTGGGAATTACGATGAGGATAATGACGAAGGTCCCCTTCATAACCCGGAGAAAGACGACATGCTTGCAAGGAGGACAGGATCATACCAGAAACCGAGTGGGAATCAGTTCAATGCTTTTCTGCCTAAACCTGGAGGTGTGAGAAGCAAAAAGAAGAATGTGAGTGGGCAATGCGAGCCAAACCTCAAAATCGGCGAACAACCTACTCAGAGGTTAGGAAGGAAAGTGCATGAGTGTGGTTTTCATAATGGAAGTCCTGTGGCCTTAATTTATGTGTTAGAAACCTTTCCATGGATGACAATTCATAAAACGAGAAACTGCCGAGACAGTGAAATCACAGGGAGATTAAACGAGTGTCTCATCGGTTGTCATTCTGTTTGGCTAACCTGTGAGAAAATCACTTGTACCTGACTTATGACTTCCATGACTGTTGCTTGTGCTTGCATGTTTTCCACCGCACTCTATTGCTTGATTTGTTTTATGGGCTGTGTATGTAGCACTAGTAGAGTACTAGTTTTTATTCCAACCTTTGTATTTAGTTGTTTAGGTTCTTACACTTGTTTCTAATCAAAAATAAGGAACCAGTAAAAACAACTGGAACTTGATGGAAACTTTACTTCATCTGTGATGCATACACCAGTGTGTTCATATGACCGAGTTGAGGTGCTTGGCCTTCTTTCAATTTAAGTTGGTCGATGGTCAGCGATGGTCAGTTGCCACTCGACTAGTGCTTCCTTTTCATTAAGATCACTCAGCAGGCTGGTGAGAACCTAAAACTTAGGAAAGTCATCAAGCTAGCCCCAGGAAATATTGCACTCTTTTAGTTTAAGACTATGAGCAGTTTTCCCTTAGGTGACCAGCCATGGGGGTCTAATGAAAAGCATTTCCCTGCAGATTCTTGGAACTATTTTGTTTTGAGTGTCCTGACTCATTCTATATAGTCCATTTGTTGACATTGGCAAGGACAGACGTCTTCATCTGTAACGGAAATATACACATGAGAGTGTGATGATTTATAACAAGCTTGGGTGGGAACATTGCAAGGAACAAGTTCACTGGCAAATTTGAACCAGCCTTCAGAAATTCAGTTCTTTCTCAAGGTGGCAGCTGACAACATGCATACGGTTCAATGGATACTGGTCTGGATGAATGAAAAGTCATAAAATAAAACCGCTAAGTAGAGTAAGTGTCTATGTGCCACATGTTAGAACACTATCCTATAATACTACAAGACAAAAATGGTTTGGTTAAGCATAAATGTAGAGTATTCTCTTGAGACGTTGTTGTTTCTCTGGATGTTAAAAGAGCACAGAGTGCACATTTGGAGGACTGTGGGTGTAGCTTTATATGTGCTCATTCTCATCACAATTACAATGCCAAGCTTTTAAAAGACTGTCTGCAGACTTGTATTCTCTAGAGGATCTAACTGCTACGCTTTAACCCACCTCTCTTTCGTGCTAGTGGTTGTGGCACCAGTTCACCAATCTGTGCTGGCTTTGGGTGGGATTTTGTTGCAGGGTGTAGGCCAGGGGTAGCTCAGTGGTTAAGGCATTGGACTACGGTTCGGAAGATCCCAGGTTCAAACCCCACAACCACCAAATTGCCACTGTTGGGCCCTTGAGCAAGGCCCTTAATCCTCAATTGCTCAGATGTGTAATGAGATAAAAATGTAAGTCGCTCTGGATAAGAGCATCTGCCAAATGCCTAAATGAAAATGGAAATGTAAACATGAAGAGAAGGTTGACGTCTTATCCCTGAGTTTGTACCAGGATGTTCCCCCACTTGCTCATTGCTGGTTAGGAATCTGATGTTGTTCTGCTCCAGCTCCAGCTGTTGTGGCCTGCAGGAGATGTGCCACATTGTCTGGTGTAGTATTGCTCTGAGCAATGAACTGGGCATCTTGCCCCACCACTGTGCCAGTTGTTTCTGCTGGTACAAAAACTGTGTAAATGGAGTGCCGTAGGTCCATTACTTGTAAATAGTTTTGGATAATCCTTGTCATAAACGCTTTAATTGTAGGTCACCCTAATCATGGATCTCAGTTTCGTTAACCTCTTGGTAAAGTTGGCTTTCAAGGCATGACTATGAAGTTTTTAAATCAACTTGAGCGTGCATGTTCTGTTGAAACTAATCTGAGGTCTGGTTTCGCCCTCCATGTTTGGCTTGAACTTGAAAAGAGAACTGCTGTTTTCAAAAATGTTTTTTCTTTTCTTTATATTTTGCTTCAGTAACCATGGCTACAATCTCAGTCCCACCCCTAGATCTGTGACCCTGCCCCCTGCAGATGTTGATGGCATGCCCAGAAAATGCCCTCCAATCCTGGATGGGCAGAAAACAGACACTGTGGCAGTGCTTGGTGGGGAAGTTGATGTTGTGGGCGGGGCCCAGGCCCAAAGCCCTTTACCTTTACCTGACCCTGATGTGCGGCACAAGTTTGGCCTGGATGATGATGTTTTCCCTCTGAAGTGAGAAGCAGCTTTACCCTCTCAGACACACACAGACACACACAAAATGTGTATTTTCCTCCTATAAATTACATAAATTAAATAAATTACCTAAAATAAATTACCCCAAGCACTGGTGAAACCCACTGGTTTAATTTCCTTATAAGCATTTAACCTATTTTTAAATTTGAGTATTTAAAGGATTCAAGCGATTCTTTTTTTTTTTTTTTTTTTTTTTAAAGATTTTTATTTCCCATGGCAATAATACCAACAATCTAGGCTTAATTATAGCAGACCCCTGTATAGGCCTATTCCAAATGGTTGAGATGCCACTTTGTGGTAAATTTATTTTCACATACCAAAAAAAAAAATTTTCACATACCAAAAAAAAAAAAAGAAATCTGAAAAAGTTGCATAGGATTTTAACTTTTGGTGTGGTGGTTCATCAGCACAAATGTTTTGCAGCGTTATTGCCTCTTTATTTCTTGTGGAATGCTGCATAGCAATTATAAGGGCATATATAACTGTGTTTTTATATTTAGCATAGCATACCTCAACCAAATGGTAGAGATGGATCAATCAGGTTAAATGTATCTCAAAATCTGCTCTACTAAAAATTTTGACCAGACCATTAACGAGTTAAGTAGCCTATTTGAAATATGCCCACATTTATCTATCTATTTATTTATTTATTTATTTATTTATTTATTTATTTGCAGAAGGCAAATTTATCTATAGATTTCTTTATTGCAATATATACAGTATACTCCAGGACTTATGGGAAGTGTATGAAAAAAGGTATATTACTAATAGCAATAACAGTGAAACTGCTAACTGCTATGCTATCTGAAACTGTGATTTATTTGTAAAAAATAAATAAATAAATAAATAAGTAAATAAATATGGGCTATGTTAAGTGATGCTTGTGTACAGAAACAGGTTGTTCTCCATTGTGTTTGAATTCCATAGAAATTGTGTAGAAAATAAGCTAATATTGGGATTTTCAGTATACTCACTGAAGGGTGTTACCTTTTATTATTATTATTATTATTATTATTATTATTTATTTATTAATTGATTTATTTATTTAATCAAAAGCTCACATTGTTCTGTCTTTAATTTTTAATGTTCTAGATTCAGTCACAAGGCTTCTAGTGTTTCTGATGAAACCGAGTAAGTGCCTGTTTTTTTTTTGTCCTCTGTTCTGTTGACCTTTCACCCCCTGCGTCCTGCTCAACAATTCAGATCTTTTGCATGTAAATAACACTTTACCCATTGCATCCAAAAGGATTCTTTCTTCCTTTTCTTTCTCTTTCTCTTTCTGCATCCTGCACTGGATTGTAACCTGTAAACCACGGCCCAAGGTCACGTTCTGCACACGACCTTGGACCTGTGTGTGTATGCCGTTAACAGTTTTGTTCCGCTGCGTTCATTGTTTCCAGGAGCGTCAGTTTGAATGACATGCGCGACGAAGAGGAGGACGTGGACTCGCTTTCACCGCACAGCCAAACACGACACGAGAGGCTGCACAACCAGTACAACAAAGTCAAAGAGGAGGAGGACCAGTGGCAGGATGTGAGTCATGTCCGAACGATTGCTACATGTAACAGATATAAAGAGGGGAAGAAAAAAAAAAAAACAGGATGCAAACATATCTGTTTACACATCTGTTTACACATCTGTTTACAGTATGCATCCTTGACTGTTTATGGAAAAACCCCTTCCATTGTCTTTTTGCAATACATATGGGCAAGGGGTATACAGATGGTGCAGATGTTCTGTTATAGGAAAATAATCAGCGATGCAGTCTGTAATGTTACCAAGCAACCACTTATCCATATGTCTGTGTGTGCATGTGTGAGCTAGGACCTGGCTCGGTGGAAGAATCGAAGGCGCAGTGCCTCTCAGGACCTGATCAGGAAAGAGGAGGAGAGGAAGATGATGGAAAAGCTGATGACAACTGAGGGAGGTGCACATCGCAGGAAGAGCATCAAAACGTACAAAGAGATCGTGGAGGAAAAGTGAGCGCCCATCTTTTTAATTCATTCTCTCTTTCTCTCTCTAACATGGGCTTTGAGTTTATTAACAGATCATAGCTAACAGATTTATAATTGGTGGAGGGTTAAACACTGCAGTAGTAAAAGTGGGCCTGCAGCATGCCAGGAGTCCTGTTTGACCTTGATCTTGCAAGATATTTCATCATGTTTTCATGTCCTTGGATTCTCTTTTAACCTGCATTGGATATAAAGCAGGATGTCTTATTATTGATGAAAAGTTATATAATTATTCTCTATCTCTCTCCATGCTTGCTTCAGGGAGCGTCGAGAGCAGGAGCTGCACGAGTTATACCTCCAAGCCGCGACTCCCGAAGAGAAAGCGGCCATATTACAGCGCTATGCCCTCCGCTTTACCATCAGCGATGCCATATTGGAGAAGCTCCAGCTTCCGAAACTCCCGTCTGCCGTAACGATACAATCTGCGGCCGCACTGGATGAAGAAGCAGAGATTCCCGAGTCTCAGATGTGCATGGATGTAGAAACCGATTCCAGTGATCAGATAATACAAACTATAACGCACAAGAGTCCAGAATTAACACCTATCCAAGACTCGAGAACTCCACAAGTATCCCTTCTTCCAGAAATCCCCCTCTTACCAGCAGGAGACTCGAAAGCGCCAGTCGTCCCACTCTCTCCCGTCCGAGCCGCCAAAACTTCAGAAGTTCCAGTTTCTTCGGTACAAGAAATCAGAACTCCAGACAGCTCCCTCTCACCTTTCCTCGACTCCAAACCCATAGAAGCCCCTCTTTCTCCAAGTAGAACAACCATATCCCCTGAAGTCCCTGTCTCGCCTGTTTGGATCCCCCCTGCTCCATCCAGACCTGTGCCGTTACTAACGGCAAAACCATACAGCCAACCCAAATTTAATCAGCCTTCTTATAAGCAAGTTAAGGTAAAAAGTTCAAAAGCATAATTGGAGTGATGAAGTGTCACTATCTGTATTTTAAGCTGTACTCAAAACCGAACTGGAAGCATATTAACCAGGACATAAACAGACTAGTAAACTAATTTTAACTCCCTACCAGGCAGTTACTAAGGATACCTCAAATGTCAAATCATCTTCTCGTTCCTGATTGCATGAGACATTACATCTAAACAGCTCCAGTCACATACTGCATTTCATAATCACTGTTTTTGTTTTGCTTCAGAGTGACGGACTGGTGCGCGTGAACGGTGACTCCATTCCGGAGGACGCAAGAGAGAATCCAGTGAGACCCGTTTCCTTCACCCCATCACCACCGAAACCAGCAAGTCAGAGTCCTCAGCGAGAACCAGAAATCTCAGCTGGAAGTGAAACCACAGCTCAGGAGTGCACTCAGACCTTACCTGTTCAAAAAGCTGAATGTGTTAAAGAAGAGACCGACATCCACAGCATCGCTGTTCAAAAGAGGAGTTCAGAGGACGAGGCTTCCAAAACCCTCACAGAATCAGAACTAACAGGTTGGATCAAGAACCAAGCCTTCTACTGTGTTTTTGTTCTTGTTGAAAAAAAAAAAGCCTTAGTTTGTGACGTCTATACTATGTTTCTATACTTGAAGCCTGATTTGACAGATATGACTTGAGCATGTCCTGAGATGTGCTTCTTGATTATCTTAGGAAAGCAGAACATCCCTGATATGGCGGTGAAGCGCAACTGCATGGTCAAGACCACCATCGTGACCGAGCTTAGAGAAAAACATTTACTTCCCATGACAGATGCTCCTATTCCTGACCAGGTATAGCTATTATTTTATTGGGACTAATAGAGGTGGGAATCACCAGTCACCACCGATACGATATTATCACGATACCTAGGTGCTGATTTGATTAAAATTGTAATTCTATAAGTATCACGATTGTATAAATATCCTGATTCAGTCATTTTTTTCCCCGGATTTTGTTGCAATTTCAAATCTTTGAAAAAAAGTTTACTGATTTAATTAAATGTAGCCCGTTCCTTATAACATTAGTAACCTTATAACATTTCTCATTTAAAAACTAAGAACGGCATTTAAACACTACAAACTAACTTCAAATACAAGAGTTTAATATTTAACTTCAAATTAAGTGAAGCTAAAAAATTTTTTGTTTTGTTTTTGTTATCAGCCATAATTATTATAATTTCGAACCAAACTTAGCCTCCAAAGTAGTGATGTGAAGTTTAAAGCATTTTAGTGACTCGGTTCTTTGAATCTCGTTCATCAAAATGAACGAATATTTTTTTTTGAGTCATTTAGTTCATTTCGTTCTTTTGATCAGAAATAAAATAAAATGTTACATTTTCAATAAACAGACCACCAATACGTCTACATACAGTACACAAATTTTGTCTATAGTTCCAGTAATTAAAATATTACAATGCAGCTAAGGACATTTAATAATAAATAGAATGAGTAGCTCACCTCTTATATCTTCTAGTCTGAGTCGTTCGTTCTATTGAATCTATTGCACCGCATAGCGTCTATGGGAGTCACGTGACAAAAGAACGAAAGAAGTACTGGGAGTGGCCAATACAATTTTACAGTTTGGAACTTTCCTAAAAGATGGAAGGAAATTCACTGTGATGGTGTATAGAAAGTTCACACTAAAAAATTATATTTGTTCCAACATTTATGGACCCTGGCTACATTTGGTGGAATTTGAACAATTTTAGATTTTTTTTTTTTTTGGAAGAAGTTTATCAGTTATACCAGGTATTTTAAAATACATTTTGCAATTATATTGCTATTAAACAAGTGGAAAATGCTTTTAAAAATGTGGTAATGGTTAAAAATACGCTAAGGTTAGATGTTACTCTTACTCTTAATATGTATTCATAATTATTCTGATGCTTTTGAATTGTAAAAGGATGTACTGTTTTGACAATGTTTAGATGAGCTGTTCAGAGGGATTAAGCCAGAAATCTGATGAGATTTCCATACAAGAGTCCAGAAAGTCTGACTTTACCTCCTGCTCAGGTAACAGAACTACACTACCCACAGTTCCTTGCTTTGTCAATCGTTTAAGCTCTCCTCTCGTTTGAATTCTCTTTTCATTTTAAATTGAATTCCTCACTCTGTATTCTGACTCTGGATTTTTTTTTTTTTTAATGAATTTTTTTTTCTCTCTCTGAATGTTTTTTACTTTTATTGTGTGTCCTTATATATGTATCTATACACATATGTGCATCAGAACCCACACACACCCCTAGTAGGTCTAGGTTACGCTTGGAATTCTTCGCACCTGCAGGTAAAGCTGGCTCTACACCTGGGTTTCCTACCCCATTCGCATTTATAGGTCAGAGTGGATAAGTAAGGCGCATTCATCCACCTTCTTTTCTGTCACATCTTGTCCTTTGTCAGGGTCCGGTCTTTCCATCCATTGTGAAATGTTTTATCTGTTTAGGCACTGCAGCCTGCTGAGGACATGATGAGAATTTTTAAAGTTACTGTGACGTGAAAAAGTATTTGCCCATTCCTTTTTTAAAAATTTTGTTTTTTATTCATCAATGATTCAGATCATCAAACTAATTTTAATATTACAAAAAAAAGAATATTTTGAGATTTTTGAGCTATTCAGAGGTGGACTAACCCAAGTGCACTTGAACTTGAGGGCACAAACTGATGGCCGGACATTCTACTTCAGGATTTTCTGGTAGAGCACAGAATTCATGGTTCAATCATTGCAAGTCATCCAAGTCATCTTTTTAGTAGTAGTTTTGCCTTGGACATCTCCCATTGATGCCATTATGGCCGAGTCTCGTTGTTGTTGTTGAATCATGAACACTGACCTTAACTGATGCAAGTGATGCCTGCAGTTCTTTAGATGTTGTTCTGGGATCTTTTTTTTTGGTAGACCGGCCCCTCCTAGAAAGGTTCTCTACCGTTTCAAGTTTTCCCCATTTTTTTGCCATTTATTAATGGCTCTCAACGTGGTTCACTTAGAAATGGCTTTGTAACCTCAATTACTTTGGTTCTCATCAGTTCTTAAATGTCTTTGGTTTTTGAGATTTTTTTTTTTTTTGTGCCTCACTTTGTCAGACAGGTTTTATTTAAGTGATTTCTTGATTCATCAGGTCTGGCAGTAATTAGGCCTGGATGTGGAAAGTGAAATTTAATTCAGCTTTCCAAAAATCACGGTTCATTATTGATTGTTTTTTTGGGGGGAGTGGGGTGGAAAAATTCAGGAAGGGCACAAATACTTTTTCACGGCACTGTATTTATAACTCCATTTTGTCTGCACTAGGCTTCCATAGTAAGAACCCGGATGGAAATTTTTTTAAACACACCCTAGCAGTCTTTCTACAACATGCCCCACATTCCCATACATGAACAGTTTGACAGCAAAATGAGAAAATTCAATTTTTTAGGTTTTGACAAAAACAAGTAATTGTTTTTATAAACCAAGAGGTATTGTAAACTGACAGAAGGGTATTTAAAATGTCAAAATACTTTTTTTTTAAAATGTCACCAAAACTTTTTAATTACAGTTATTGTTAACGATCATGAAACAACACAAAACGTCAATTTACAGCATCATCTGTTTCTCTTCTACCAGTTTCAGTGTTACTTCGTACTTAATGATAGCGCCTTATTATAGTACAGGTATGCGCCGTATAATGTTCATTTGTGCATCATCCAACTGCATAAACGTCAGTGGATCCATGAAATTATCATAGTTAAGGTACCCTAATGGAAACCAGAACAGAACCAAACTTGTACATGTGCATTTTTTTATGGTGTAATGTTATTCCTCTGCTTAATTCTTCATTTGCGAATATTACCGTCAAGTAAAGTAGTTTTTTTATTGTCATTTCAACCCTATACAGTTTAGTACACAAGGCCAAGGTGCTACATACATGTAACATAATGTAACATAAATTAACAGAAACTAACTAGCTAACTAGGACACCTAATTAGCTGACTATGGAAGGCAACCCAAATTTACACCATAAATTATCAAAAACTGTTCTTATGTACTATACAAAATACTTTACTATACAAAAGATAACACAAGACAACATAAAGTGCACTTACACCGTAAGTGTATCATGGCTCCCAAATGCATCAAAACCAGGGCTAGAGATAGAAGTGGA
Organism: Clarias pachynema; assembly: GCA_030014365.1. Classification (NCBI taxonomy): domain Eukaryota; kingdom Metazoa; phylum Chordata; class Actinopteri; order Siluriformes; family Clariidae; genus Clarias; species Clarias pachynema. The sequence continues at coordinate 7,012,379 of JAQMYL010000013.1, read as the reverse complement.
AGAGGAAAAAAGGAACATTAATTTGAAAGTGAAACGGAAGGTGACACTACGAACTACAGTAGCTTAACCACAGTGTTTACACTACAGTATAACACACAGCTTTGTGTATAACATGTATATAACATGATGATTGTACGGCATCCAAATCACATAATGGTCTTTTTCACAGACCGTATCTTGAATGTAAATCAAAACCCACCTATAGTTCAGTAATGCTGGGGTAACTGCAATGGCAGCAGCATGATGTACACATCCTTTTTCTCAGCTTCAACATTGTCCAAAACCCCACTGAACACATTGAAATCACTCACGGTACACACGCTGTTTTGCTCAGAGAGTTGCGGTTTGACTTTGTCAGGATGCATTGTGTTTTGCTATGTTATGCGGCCTCGCCTAAACCTGGCAAGCTTAAAGCTTCTAAAACAAAATATATGTAGCTTTTTTTTTTTATTATTAAACATTTCATTATGAACAATCTCTCAAAATATTAACCAAAACCTGTAAAAGTTCGAAAGTGGCTTTTATAGCGTTTTGCCGTCAAACTGTTTATATGTGAAGCAGCCTATCATTACTCACATGTACGGAGCTGCTGAGGTGACATAGTGGCGATTTTTTTTAAAAGACATTGTCACAGATTTATATTTTCAGGCCACAAAGTATAAAATCTTGAATTTGACTGTTTTGAGTACAGGAAGATAAATATGAAGATGTCTGATGATCTTAAATTGATCTTAAATTTTGCAATAAAAGAAAGTTGACATGGGTGTATTAAAAATGACAGAAATACGGGGAACAACAGTCGTGAAACCTACACAATGAGTTCCTGATGACTGTGTTTCTTATAAACTGCACTTTCTTCGCAGCATCCTCCATGACACTTTGACAAGTTTTGAAGATGCTTTTGTCGTGTTCGTTCATCGTCATCTCCTGCACTGTTTTTTGTGTCCTCATTAGCTTGTCATAGAGCAACAAGCAGCCTTGTGGTTGTGATGCGCATACTCAAAATTTCAGCGTGTAAACTTTCTCTTCTGTCTTTCCCCTTTATTTTCCACAGAGGGAATCGACTTGACCAGCGAATGCGTGAGTATACCCCCGACACACTCTCTTACCGTCTTCCTGTCTGTTTTTTTTCCTTTCCTTTACATCAAGTAGAAGCTGTCCTGTCATTTCCCTTTTCCTCCTCTTTCCTTTTTTTTCCCGCTGTGTGTAAACGTGTGCGTCAGATCGAAACCCCGATCTTGAACCTTGCAAAGAGGGTCAATCACTGGACGTGGGACCCTAACGAAGAGCGTAAACGGCAGGAGAGGTGGCAGCAGGAGCAGGAGCGCCTGCTACAGGTACACTGAAAGGTCACAGGTGTGTCACATGACCCTGTGGCCTTCCACAGTTAGAAGATGGATGCTCAGCTCTGACTGGAGTGGACATCCATAAGAGGATTTTAACGATCGCATGGATAGATTATAGTAGAAATTTGGGTTTAGGAATAAGTGTTGATATCTCGAGGTCCAGAGGCGCATTTACTGTCCTTGTGGCCTGTTGTTGTTTTTTCCATTCATAACGTAGAACCTGAGAGCTTGTGATTTTCTGTCTTCATCTCATTTCACTTTTTCTATTCTATCACTTTTTGCTGTCTTTTAAATTGGGCTCTAAGGCTACGTTCACATTACCAGCCTGAAGTGACTTGATTCAGATTTTTTTACCCTAATGTGAAACCGATCTGATTTTTTTTATGGCTGTCTGAACGCACAAATCTGATGTTTTCCAGATAAGATCTTTCATATGTGGTCCTAAATCAGATCCAAACATGTTCTTGCAATGTTATTGTTACAGCGCAGGGATTTTATAGCCGCGCTATCAACAGCTGCAAAAACAGCTAAAGCGATGAGTCTGGTTTCCTTCCTTCTCAATAAACTGCGCGCCATCTTCCAGAGCAAAACCCCACGCTTACTTTTGCTAAAATTGCATGCTTTGTTTGAAATGAATGAGTGGACACTTGAAGCACTCAGAGTTTTCTCAGAGTCCAGTCAGATAGAAGTCACTTGTGAATTATAAATGTGAACAGTCACAAAATGCAAATCTGATCTGACCAAAAAACTGGAACTCAGCAATGTGGCTTGTAATGTGAACGTAGCCTAAGATACAATTTATCTATTGTACGATGCATAATTGCAGCTGTAGACCTGCACAATGACGAGACGAGAAACAAGACTGCATAATTATTGTTATTATGCAACGTAAGATTGCATAAACCTGTGAAAGGCCAAGACTCCTTTCCAGGCCTATTTTTGTTTTTAAAACCTGGTAGAAGAGGTTTATATAATTGCAGAATAGTATGTTCTCCTGGACACAGTGAAATGTGTGCAAAAAAAAAAAAAAGGAAAAGAAAGAAAAGCGCCATTGTGGAAAAATATCATAACATTATTACATTTCTGCCCATATCTTTAAAACTGTAAGCAAAATTAATGGTATCTGGGGCTTTAGTTATTATAACTAATATTATTTTAGGGTAAAATATTACTTTAGGTGAAATTCGAAAGTCAGTATGACCATGTACTGGAATACAGATTGATTTCTCTCTCTCTCTCTCTCTCTCTAGGAGAAGTACCAGCAGGAACAGGAGAGATTAAAGCATGAGTGGGAGAAAGCTCAGAAGGAGGTAGAAGAAGAAGAAAGGAAACACCATGAAGAGGTACGTCGCTTCATCCCAAAATTCTCAGACATCACACTCCAGCGATCATGAGGTACAGTAACAGCGTTTTTCCCGCTCAATAGGAGCAGCGGATCTTGGAGGAAACGGTGACCCCGCTGACCCCGCACTCATCCTCTGGTGTGACGGAAGCTGTTCCCACTTCCACAACTCCTCACAACACCATTGTGCTGTCACTGGCAGACTGGGACAGGAAACAGGAAATGCTGGAGAAAGAGGCGAAGATGAACCAGAAGAACGGTTTCCAGCACAGGTGAGATAATAAAGGAAATTTTAGAACGTAAGAGGTCAAACTTATTCTACTCTGTCCAGTATCAAAGGAGCTGGACCAGAAATATGTTTATTAGTGCATTAACAATCAGATGTGCGTATTTATCTAGAATCGTATCTAAAATGGTACATTCTGAATACCCTAATGGAAAAAACACTTTATTAACATGTAGTTTAATTCCAAAGAAATCCAAATCATACAGAGCCATACTGTATGTATTCTCATTCCCTCTTGATCTTGATATTTAGCTTTTTAATTAAGAATTAAATTTCCTGCAGTGGACGTATCCATGGTCCCGAGTTGCTCTCTTCTGCCCCCTAGTGGAATAACGAGTCAGAAATCTTTCCTTTCAGTCCCTGTCCACAAGCGAAGGTTGAGTTCTGACCTTGATAATTTTCCAGTAATAGCACATCCTGAAGTGTGAAGAGTAGTATACCTTGCATCTATTTATGGTTACTTTTAATTTTTGGGAATGTTCACAATATACAAGTTAGTTCATGTTATCACATACATTCACCTCGGCATATGAACGCCCACGCCTCACAAATTTTTACCTGAAGAACTGAAATTTTGCGAAACATTTGCCTCAGCATACGAAGCGTTTTCGGCATATGACCAAACTTTTTTTAGCGTCGGTGGAAAACCAAGCTAATCAATTTTACATTTTTTTGTGGGATCTTTTGTATTTAAATGTACTATTTAAATAAAATAAATTTCGTACATTTAGTACCATGAGTTTCAAGAATGTTATCAAGGAATGTCGGAAGAAGAAAAGGGAGCCACTTTCAGTTTTGTTTGTAAAGCAGCCGGTGCTACGAGTTAGCATAAATTAAGGTTAAGTGAGGTTTGATGTCTATTTATTTCATATTTTACTTCATTTACATGTGTTTTCTAAGTGTTTTGATTGTTTTATATGTAAAAATATAATCATAGTGTTGGAAATTGGTAATATTGGTAATATTTAAAACTCTTTTCTACCTTTGCTACTACTTAGCAAGAAATGTTTACTGTTTCTTCTCCAACTACCTCAGCTCATTACCTCACTACCACAGCGGATTGAACTGTGTCATGTTGTCGTCTTGTTTGCACATTTGCACTATGTTGTCTCTTTTGTATAGGACATCTTTTAATTTAAAAATGTCGATCTGTCTAGTCTTAGCTAGTCAGCTAATTAGGTTTCTTAGTTAGCTAGTTAGCTTTGCTAATTTATGTTGTATGTAGCACCATGGTCCTGGAGGAACGCTACTCAGGTTCACTGTGTACTGAACTGTATATGGTTGAAATGACAGTAAAAGCCTTTGACTTGATTTTTGGGTGGCTGGAACGGATTATCAGCATTTACATTATTTCCTATGGGAAAATGTGTTCCACAGTATGAAATTTCGCCTCAAGAACTCACCTCCGGAACGGATTAAATTCGTACGCTGAGGTACCGCTGTACATGTTTTTCCTCCACTGCCTTTTTTTGTCTCTCGTGAAGTTACTTGTGTTGGAAAATGTCTAGCTTAACCACTGTTACAAAGCACGGACACTGGAGACTCCTTCCAATCATCCTGTGTAAACTACTGTATATTCTGTAATTACACATAATTTCTTGTGTTTGTGCGCTGAGTGCGCTGTGTAAGTTCCTACAGATGAACTGAAACTCTGATAGGACGAGGAAATATTAATAGGCGGTGACCTGTTGAACATAAAGAGCCATAAACTGGACCATCCAAATAAAGTGAGAATGAATAAAGGTTGAGTAGATTAAACCTCGACAACTGATCTGGTCAGCAATAGTCGATGGGTGACACGTCTTTACATGCTAAGTGCCATGCAATTCAGTTATTCAGTTTAATTTAGTTAATTTAACTGTTGGGTCAGCTGATTCATAATACATTTCATTCAAATTCCTTAAAAATACACCACTGCTTTTGCAGAAAATACAAGCCGAAAAGCATTTTCTGTAAATACTCGTGATTTGCGAGAGTATTAGTCCTTCTGTTTTTATTTTTGGTGCATTTATCTCCACATACTATAACAGACTGTGGACCTGATGACTGATCTCTGAGTATGAGACATGACTTTTAAACAAGCAACAACATTTGATACATTAAATACCTTAGTAGTTTTTAATACTGTAACTTGTAAGAAATATAGCTGCTTGAAATACATCAGACAATAAACAATCGAAATCGATTAAAAAAATCGTAATACTCAAATATTGCATTGATAGTCTATCTATGAGCCACAGCTCTACTACTTCCTAAATTCAAGTTTTATCTATGATTTCTGTCCAAACACAGGTCTGATCAGATGAAAGCGCCGTCACCTCCACAACAGATTGACCAGAAAGCAGATCTTCAAGAAAGTCAATCTGCTACACCGCAGCTGCAGTTCACACAGGGTGGGCTGTCACTAACACACAAAACATCCACATTCGAATGGTTAAGATGTTCTAGGTTTACTTGCTTAAGCCTATTTTCTAAATCTTTTTTTTTTTTTATATAATTTTTTTAAATAAACCCACAAAACCAACAGCACACACACTAGTGACGGGAAGTTTGGATCATTTTAGTGACTCGGTTCTTTGAATCTCGTTCATTGAAATGAACAAATCTTTTTTTTTTTGAGTCATTTGGTTCATTTCGTGATCAGAAATAGAATTAAAATAAACAGACCCCCAGCACGTCTACATACACAAATTTTGTCTATAGTTCCAGTAATGAAAATATTACAATGCAGTTGAGGACATATTATGATAAACAGAATGAGCAGCTCACCTCTCATATCTTCTCGTCCGAATCGTTCATTGTTTTGTCACGTGACTCTCATAGACGCTATGCAGTGCATTACACGGGAAACAGAATAGTCTTCTAGTCCGAGTCGTTCGTTTTTATGAATCTGTTGCACTGCA
>JAQMYL010000013.1:6995463-7006402 GCA_030014365.1 Clarias pachynema | reverse complement strand
GAGTCACGTGACAAAAGAACGAACGACTCGGACTAGAAGACTCATGAGAAGAACTGCTCAATTCTGTTTCCTGTGTAATGAAATGCATAGCGACTATGGGAGTCACGTGACAAAAAAAACAAACGATTTGGACCAGAGAACTTGAGAGGTAGCTACTCAATTCTGTTTTCTGTACATAACCTACAGAGGTTTTGCGATACTTTGCGCATGCGCGCCCAGTAGAAATTAATTAATCACTCTCTGAGACTATTCGTTCATCTGAGTCATGTTAAAAAGAACTAATCGTTCATAAACAACCCATCACTTACACACTCCCACACAAACACATACACACCTATATATCTTTATCTATCTATCTATCTATCTATCAAATGTGTGTGTCAATACAGATGTGTCTTGGAGCTGCAAATCAGAGAGCAAGCAGGAGTGGAAGAAAACAGCCTCCCTGGACCGGAACGTGAGCCCGTCACCGAATCAGCCTCCCAGGATGAGGAGGTGTGTGTACATTACGTGTGTGTGACATGCATGTGGGCATGCATAAGGCTTTGGATATGGATCAGCTTGTCTCTGATATGCACACGCTGTACCGCGTTTGTGCTTGAGCTTTATTTTAAAATGCATCCAAGGAATGTTTGTTGAAAAAAAAAAGTTTATTTGTTTAATGTTTTTTTTATGATTATTATTTCATAATTTTTAAAGACTTTCCGACATATTGGTGATGCTGTTCAAAATGTATGATGTGCTGAAAATGAAGGCAAGCCAGCAACAGCAAGCAGCAGCTGCAAACAAAAAAAAAAGAAAGAAAAAAAGAAAAGAAACCCTGCTTGCTTTCTCATCCGTATGTCTGTGTGTGCGATTGTGTATGTGTGTGTGTGTGTCTGCGTGCTGATGTGGTCAGGTCTGGGTCGTACGAAAACATTTTAGGGATACACACATCTCCATCATCACAAGACACATCACCCTCATCTCCAGACAGGTAGGACATACACATGCATACACACACACACACAAACACACACTCCACCACCATTGCCACAACATCCAGTAAAGTGCATGTGAGGTGTTTTCCGTCATGTCGTTAAACGATGCTTGTTTTTGCATGCAGTTGTGGATGTGGATATGCTGTTTTGGTTGTCATGCTCTGATATTTGTGGTAGAATTCATGACCTGTTGACTCCAAAACCAAAGTTTCATCACTTAACAAAAATTGCCATTATAACGAGTAACATGATAGGATTGGCGTATTTATTTTTCCATTATTATTATTATTATTAATCATAGCATTACAACTAATCTGTAATTGGTCTAAATCTAATGGCATCCGTTAATATATTTGTGGTATCATTCATGACCCAAATTTTAACTCTTTAACAAAAATCTAGAAACTAATTACTACATTACAGCTAAACTGGATTTATAAACGACTTGGAATGCTAACCAGTGAGTATGGAGGACTAAATTTGTAAATAACAATGCATTTGCTGTGGAAGAGGTGTGTATTATTGTCATTGCATAATACAGTACATATACTCAGCAGCAAAATGCAGTTTAGCATCTACCAGATGTACAAATTTGTGTCTATACATCAGTGCAAAATTGGCATTGTTGAACTTACAAGGTGCAGCAGTGATATATATTAGGGATGATAATAACCAGGTTCCACCCGATACGATATTATCACAATACGTTAGTGCTGATACAATCAGTATGGCAATTCTATATCTATATCATGATTTTAAAAACATATCGATTCTGTATTATTATTCATCTTGGGGCACGAGGCGTACCAATAGGGCACACACACTCATTCACCCACTGCAGGCAATTCCAAACACCAATTAATCTAATCTGTATGTCTTTGAACTGTGGGAGGAAACCAGAGTACCCAGAGGAAACTCACCAGACTCCAGGCACTCAGACTCCGAGGCTGAAATCGAACCTGGAACCTGCTAACCACTAATCCACTGTGCCGCCCTATATATATATATCTTATTCTGTTACAAACTTTGAAAAAAGATTAGCTCCAACAACATCGGATCCTGTGTTGCTTGCCAATGTGTGAATAGTTTAGGATTATACAGGAACAGCAAAGTTTTACCACCTCAAATGCACTCAGTCATCTTCTATACCGCTTTATCCTGTATTCAGGGTCGCGGGGACCTGGAGCCTATCCCAGGAGACTTAGGGCACGAGGCGGGGTACACCCTGGACAGGGTGCCAATCCATTGCAAGGCACACGAACATATACACACTCACACGCCCATTCACACACTACAGGAAACTGTAGTGCTCGTTATAACATCACTATAAATAGTGATGTTATATCGAGCATGAGAACCAAAATACATGCTTTAAACACTAACGTATTAGTTATCCGCATCTCATGTGGTGCGCTCTGCAGACTTTTAGTGCTTGGGAAACTGTAGTGCACTATTTAAACCTAATTGAACCTTAAAAAAAAGAGAGAATGTTGTTGAATTTGCACAGAACAGATTGCTGCTGAGGCACCAGATGGCGATGCAGTTGAAATTTGAGATTAAACCATATGTTTCATTTGTTCTTATATGAGGAGTTGTTCCTGTGGAGGTTGTTGAGATGTTGTTCAGTGATATGAGTTATCATGATTCAGTACAGTGCATATAGCCCCTAATATGAATGTATATGTAAAAATGAATGAAAACACCTTAATCAAGTAATATGATGAGAAATCAAGAAACAAGCCTGTATGATGCATTTAAATACCACACCACGTTCCATTCACCTCAGAGTAACACACTTTACAAAATTGTGGCAGTGCGTGATTTTATCCAACACCGTTCTTTAAGTACTAAAACTCTAGGATTTATACCCTACCTTTGTATGGCGTTGTCATATAGCTGTAATTAAGTTGCGCGCCAGCCAACCAAAACCCAACATCAGGACAACTTGAATGACTTAAAACCGACATTGCGAATACAACCTCTTAACCACTTAATGTCCGACAGGATCACATCCGTGTTCAGAGTTTGGAAATCCTGATTAAGGATTGATGAAAGAAAGCTTATTGTTTATTCTCAAAGTTCATTATTTTCCACCAGCAGCACATCATTATGTGGTTTAGTTCTCTTAAACAGGTAGTCCCTGGCTTATGAACATTTACATGTACTGTACAAAAAAATAGACACTGCAATGCACCAGATACCAGTATTAACAATTATATACAATATTTTCAGCGTGTAAGTAAATGTATAAAAGTCCGGTATACTGTACGTGTGTGGAGGTGCCACGAAATGCCTGTCCTGTAAAGCTGTCCTGATGGGGAATAGTCCTAGTTTTAGAAAATCAGAGTTCACAGTCCAATACAGTGGAAAACAGCTCAGAGACAAAATGACGTCCGGGATTCCCCTCGCGATTTAAAGGTGGAGGGACAACACTGTTACTTTTGTGAGAGATTCATCTCCTTAGGCACGATTACGATTGTTGGCCACATGATGGTGGGGAAAAGGGACAGATTTACTCAAGTGGTTTGATATGCTTTACTTCGTATATTCGTGTCAAAGGCGTACAAGACTCACTTTGTCAGACATAAGAACAAATCAGACTTGCAAACATCGGACCGTACAAACCTGCCCCTGGAATGGAACTCGTTTGTAGTCGGGGACTTCCTGTTCCAATTGCGACCCTGTGTAAGTTATTAATAACAGTTAATAAGAGTAAATAAGAAAGAACCCATCAGTGTAATCCTTACCCCCGGGACTACAATCAAAGCTGCTGTTAGAGAACGTTAATCGATACCTTGTGATTAAATAGATCAACAGTGCTTCGCTATAATTCTTTTAAATGCATAATAACTATAAAAACTAAACTAAACACACACACACACAAAAAAAAATATTTATGCAAAGCATATTTAAGCCCTTAAACCCCTGGCCGAGTACTCGGGTACTCAGTTATTTATCACCACATTGTGTTAAGCTACAAGAGAAAGAATTTGAAGTCTGGAATTACTGGCTCATCTGGACGTTTAAGGGGTTAAAGTCATCATTCATTAAAAATGTTATATTTTGTAAACTGTATAAAAATCCCTACATAAATGAACTAAAATACTTTACTCAAATTATTATTATTATTGAATAAGATATTATGAGATATAAATCATATGTAGTATTGCTATCATAGTAAACAATTACTTATACAAGACCTTGAATCAATTAAAGAAATGAAGGTAATTTATAAAAAACGTCTCTGGTGATATTTTATTTAAATCCACACCTAATTCTGCAGGTCAGTGAGTGCGAAGAAGCTGTGCTCCAGCTGTGCACAACCTCTGGGGAAAGGAGCCGCCATGATCATTGACAGTTTAGCCCTTTTCTTCCACATCCAGTGTTTTAAAGTAAGATCCACGTGTGGTGTGTATGTGTGTGCATGTTTGCGCAGTTTATTCTGAATTGCCCATGTATATGGGTATTTGAGAAAATTTAACTCTCACTCTGGCTGACCTGTGTCCCCCAGTGCGGTGTGTGTAAAGGGCTGCTTGGTGACTCGAGCTCAGGAACCGATGTCCGGATCCGGAACGGTGTTCTCAACTGTCACTCATGCTACATGAAATCTCGTGGTGAGTACAAACACACATTTTTTTATATATATATATAATAAATAATCACTGTTTATAGTTTCAGGAAGCGAAGTGTATCTGTTTCTGTCGAGACAGAGTGTAAGAAATTGAAGTGTTGAGACAGAAAAACCTGTTTAACATCTCACTGATGCAGAATAGTTGCCAAAGAGCTGTCGTTATCCATAACACACAAGGGGCGTTCAAGTCAAGACGGAATCTTTGGCTGTTCAGAATACCAAAACACAGTTATGAGAGTAAAAACTCCCTTTATTTCTCTATATAATCCCCTGCTACACTAATGCACTTCCCAAGTACTTCAACACCTTTAAGGTAGAAATTTTTCTTAGCAAGCTGGAGCCATGATCGGACTGTCTGCTTCATGTCTGAAACACTGGCCTCCCAGGAACTCCTTCGAATGTCCTGAAGATGTGGAAGTGACTTGGAGCGAGGTCAGGACTGTACTGGGTTCCTGTAATGTGCAAGTGGTGTTGATGCAAAAGGGGAAAGTCCTACTAGTTATGTTTTAGTTATTTCTTAGTATAAGCAGACAAAACAGTATAATTTAGACACTGATACAAATGAGGGAACTTGTCGGTAATCCAACAGGTAAAGTAAAAGGCATGTACCAATGTCAGGGCAAAACTCCTTATACAAACGGTCAAAAGCCGAACATCAAAACACAACTCAAAAAGCTTGGTCAATTTAGACAGAAATGGACTTAATCATACTTTGCCCTGCTACTGCTTCATTGTACGGTTCCCACAGACAGACGCGTCTCTTCGGCAAGTTGCAAATTATGTGTCGATTTTCAAGGATCAGGTGTTCCACATGCTAAATGTTCATGGATCGTCATTCACATACACCAGGAGTTTCTTCACGAGTCTTGGTTTGACTTGAACGCCCCTCATATATATTACATTTGTGCAAGTGTTTCAAACTCTATTATATATTAAATAACACGTATAAAGCCCCCCCAAATCTGGAACGTAGAAAATTAATTAAAAACTTGCGTCCAAACGTTTGACTTGTGTGTCCAAACTTTTGACAGGTACTGTATATAATAGACAGTCTGTCGAAGAAACTGCTCTCATCTCTCTCTCTCTCTCTCTGTCTTCATTCAAAATGAGGCTGCTAAAAATACATCAAACATTTCAGAAGGCCTGAACTGCAAGTGTTATAGTTAATAGATACGTGAGCTACGGAGAAATATTATGCAAAACGCTGTTGGTTAAGACATTTTTAAATGGTTAAATTATTATGGGCATTTAATTAATTTCTGATCAAACATTAACATTTGCATTTAACCATTATTTAGATTTTTAGTTTAAAAAAAAATTTGTGCAATATTATCTTGATTGAGGAGCGGTATTGCGCCACCATCTGACAGTTTGATGTAACAACAGTATGTCATGCTGTAACATAGTGTTTGTATTGTCATCACTATTTAAAAAAAAATTACATTGTGATACATTTATCAAACCACAGATTCTTTTATACTCATTATTTTTATCATCATAATTTAAAAAGTTTTATTATTATATTAAACTCTTGTTTGAAACTTTTATTCCTCACAGCTGCTGGTCAACCCACCACATTATAAAGCCTTTTACACCCATATCGAAGAGGAACTGGAACATTTGCCAAGCCCACAGAAACCCGGGCCATCTTCATGATGAACATTTAATTATACATAGTTATATTTCATAACATGTTAAAAAAAAAAAAAAAGGGAAGAAAAAAAAAAAAGCACAAAATCGCCTTTTGAAACAATCTGATAAAACTGGAATGTTGTGGGGTTTCCGGATGATATTTCTTTGTTAAGCTTCATATTTCTGTGAAAAAAAAATTAAAAAGTCTTCTAATGGCAATAATTCTAACCACCACACGCATGAGCATGCACTGCGGTTAACAGATTTTGAAACGTCGCTAGCTTCTTGTACAAAGTGGAGCGTTCCACTTGCAGAACTTGGGTAGATCAAGTAGTGATTAAAAACACTGACCTGTTTTTTTTGTTTTTTTTAACTAAATCCCATTATCTAACTGTGTGATTAAGACATTACCTGAGGGATGTGGCTGTTGTGTATTTCCATCAGCGGTTTTGCACTTTAGACTTTTTATCTACAAACCTTCAGCCGCTGAAGATGAACATTTGAGATGTGAAACATAAAGATAAGCGTAATAAGCAATGATTATTTAAAACTGTTTGTATTTGTTCCGCTTGTAGAACGTCCAGGAATCTGTCTGACCTACTCGGCTTCCGAGCAGACCTCGAGTGCGCCTATCGAGTCCCATTTTCATTTTCTATATAGTGCACTTATCAGAGGTAGGAGGTCATTTAGAGTGCAAATCCCAAATGGCTTCCTATCGCACCTAGCGCACTATTAAGCATGTAGACAATATTCATTTCTACATTATGTAATAAAAAGTGAGGTATTTGGGGATAATTTCTGTTTTGTGTGTGTGTGAGAGTGTGTTCTGAGTTGATTTTGCTCTGTATGGCCATAACTGAAGGCACCATATGCTGCATTATTCTGTGAAGGAATACAAAGAAAAATCCCAAATATCTCCTAAAAGCATTACAAGCCAGTATGTCATAGCATCATACCCTATACCCTCTATACCCTATGTAGTGCCCTCAGATACTGTAGGTATTGCAAAGCCTTTTAGGATTCACCCAGAGACTTGTTGGTTTAAAAATAACGTCTTGAAGTTTTAAGTTCATTGTAGTGTTGAAGTGTTTTTTTTTTCCAGAGTATTTCTTGTTCATTGTTTTTTTTCTATTTATTTTCAGTTTATCATCTCAAATGTTAGTTTGCTTGATGATTTTCTTTTTTTTTTAAGAATATGCATGATGTTTGAAGTCTCACAAATACCCGTTGAACATAATGGACGATTATTTCCATCGAGTAGTTTTGGTCGCTTAAGTTTGTTTCCTTTTCATCATCAGTTGCTAAAGAAAGAACAAGAACACGTCTTTATTAGTATTGGGGAAGTCGTTCTATTTTTCCAGACACCTGTCGGTCATATCTGTTTCCATGCCGTGCCTTAAATACGACCGCGGTCGTGTATGTGTATGCAACATCCAAAGTTTTGTAGAGCTATTTCATTTTTGTTTTGCAACGCACAGTTCTGTACTGCACTGTATACTGGGTGAAATTCTCTCTTAATCCTGTTGTGTAAACCTTGTACAAAAAAAAAATCATAGTGTTGAATGAGCTCTTATGGTATTGGTGTCCAGTCGGAAGATTGACATGTTGATATGCATGGTAGTTTACAAGGCAAGGTTTAATGCAACGTTTCAGATCAACTGGATTTTGAAAGCCTATGTTTTTCCATTATTTTAAAAGTTGGCATTGTTTACATAGGTGGACAAATCATAACTGTATTACCTAGCACCAAGACAAGTAAAAATCCCATGTTGGCAAAAGCTAACCTAATATAATAACACAAATCTAGCTAGCTAGCTAGTCACGTAACTTGAAACAGATGAAAACAAAATTCATTGTCAAGCGAAACATCTCACATAAAACATTTCGCTCAGTAGGACTAACCATGAGGTAACTAAGCAGGAAAGTTATACGCCAAATTTTACTTTGCTTTATCTTTCTGCACATGTATTAATCCATCTAGGCGATGTGTGTAGTGCAGCAGGAGGTGGGATTTAAAACGCTCCTGTGGAAGCTCTTGAGCCACACCTCATTTCTTCATATTTTGCTTCTAAAGAGCCAGGCTTTCTAGTATTTTAATGCAGTTTTAAGAATGGCCTCAATTTTGACTCCCATTTTGAGTCGAGTTCCTGTACCTGAGCAGTTTCAGAGGAATGTATTTTTGTTTGTTAAGCCACACAGTGACCTATGAATCATTTAAGTTTAAAAAATCCATCTAACTTAAGGCATGAACCAGTGAGAAACAGGTGCTGGTGATGCTAAATGCTGAGAGGTTGGAACAGACAAGAGGGGAAATGAGGCTGCTGCTGTGGTTGTTACTGTACATAAGCAGGTAATTTCTTAATTGTATCTTTAGGCGCTTTGCAGCCTGTCGCAGTAAAACATTTGTTCCCATTTCTTTACTTTAATCTGTATAATTTGATTTAATACATTTAATATGAAGAAATGAAGGGTGGCTCAAATTGAAATTTTAGCTGCTTGTCTCGGGTACCTGGGCTTCTGATTTGTCCACCCATGGTTAACATTTACAAATTACATGTTCTGGAAATACAAGCCCTAGCCTGTTTTTATTAACTTTCATGTCACTCGCTTTCATTACTTCACCTTCACCTTCTGTCAGACTGAAAACAAGTGTAAAAGCAGCATGTGTCCCAAACATTAGGAACCGAAAGTAAAGTTCATACTAGAATAACTCGTCAGAATGTCATAGAGAATCCCGACAAAGACTCGCTTTAAGTTATCACGGTCAGCAGATAAAATAGATAATTGAATTATTTGTCACATGTACCTTACAGCACAGTGAAATTATATTTTCAGTTAGAAAGCCGGGGTTAGAGCACAGGGTCAGTGGAGCAGATAGGGTTAAGGACCTTGCTGAAGGGCTCAATAGTGGCAACTTGGTGGTGCTGGGGTTCGAACCCCAGACCTTCCGATCAGTAACCCACAGCGTTAACCGCTGCCCCCACTCAATCCTTATTAGCGATTAATGAAATATTGATTTAATAAAATCAATAAACACACTTTAATCCTTATTAAGGGATCATGATAAATACTTTATTTTTATTTTTATAATATAGGTCATTTCAGCCATATAGAAGTAAAATCTAGTGTTTGGGCCACGGACTGTTTCCACATCTACATATCATGTCTGCTGTTCCTTTGCTTTGCTAATCTCTTTCTAATTCTGGCATAATGAGTAGGTTATTAGCAGGATTATGTAGCTGATATGGTTTTGTTACTCAGAGAGGAATCGAGTTGATGGTGTAAGTGGTCTGTGCTGAAGCTCTATATTTATTTGATTATCTTAGGACGAGTTAACAAACCCGACAAACCCTCCATGAGCAGTGGGTTTTATAGCAAGTGTATGTTTATATAAATAAACTATTTTAAATGTACTTCCATGTGTGTGTGTGTTTATACCCTTGTGTGTGTGGTGTGGAAGACCGGTATATTTTTCTGTTGCCAATGAAAATTAAACACAGATTAGCATTTTGATTTCTTTATTAACTTAATCATGTTGAATTGATAGTTGATTTTCAAACTACAGCTATTCAGAATATTTAAATGTGTGCAAAACATTATAAAATTAATTACAATCCTTACTATAACGCAACAAAATACTGAATAGGATTAAAGTCAGTCATATAAATACATACATCGTCATGTACAGATGTTCAATTGATTGAAAATAGCTGTCTTAAATAACGTTCTAAAATCTTCATCTTCTATACGGCTTATCCTGTATACAGGGTCATGGGGAGACTTTGGACACGATGGGAGGTACACCCTGACAGGATGCCAATCCATCGCAGGACACACACACACACACACACTATGGGCAATTTGGGAACGCCATTTAATCTAAGCTGCATGTCTTTGGACTGTGGGAGGAAACCAGAGTACCCGGAGGAAACCTGAGGCGGGAATCGAACCCTCCACCTTAGAGGTGTACTAACCACTATGCCACCGTGCCACCTTTTGTAAAATGTATAATTAAATTTTACACATGAAATTTATTTAAAAATAAACCTCAAAACAAAATATTAAGTGTCACGATATGAAATATACAATTTTAAACAATGTTAGAATGGAAGCTTGTCCACACACCACCCTTCACTTTTTGGTAGAGGGCCACATGTGGCTTCACTGGTTGAACAAAGCTTTTCAAACTTCACGGATGATGAAGCGCGTGAACCGGACCTTTCCAGATTGTTCTCTTCTTTACTTAGCGCTCGAGCCACACTGGCTGCGCGGTCTTGCCTGCGCAGTTTAGCGCGTCTGTTCTGAAACCAAACCTGAAAGAAAATCCATAGAGTGACTGAGAAACCCTGGAACAACACCACATACTGGAGGTTATACTTAAAAAAAAAAAAAAAAAGAAGAAGAAGAAGCTTTAGAGCCCTCTGTTGCATTGAAGATGAATTACAATTTGACGTCGCTTTGAATACGCATCGTAAGTCAAAATATTTTCCCATTTTAATTATAATAAAATGGTCCAAGCTCTTTAACTTTTTTTTTCTCTCTTCGTCCGATCGCCTTGCGAAGGGGTATTTTAGCAAAGAAATTACACCATTTTCTCTCATATTTATCTGGCTTCCACGTCAATCACTATTCAGTACATTAACTAACAATCTGCTGACCGTTAATAAGACTCGTTGAGAATGGTCCAATCACATGA
>JAQMYL010000013.1:6973051-6986610 GCA_030014365.1 Clarias pachynema | reverse complement strand
GGATAGGCTCCAGGCCCCCCGCGACCCTGAATACAGGATAAAGCGGTATAGAAGATGAATGAATGAATGAATGTATTGAATGTGAATGCGTATGAATCAAGACCACTATAAGACCTGTGCCAGAACAACTGGCCAATGAGGATGCAGCAATGTAAGACCCGCCCACAGAAGTGATTTGCCATGGAAGTGCGAAAGAGAAAACTTTGGCTACGAAAGTACAAAAAAAAGTAAAAATTCTATTACTAATTCTAAAAGAAAAAAAGTAAAAATTCTATTTCTAATTCTTAAAAAAGTAAAAATTCTATTTCTAATTCTAAAAAAAGTAAAAATTCCATTACTAATTTAAAAAAAAAGTTAAAATTCTATTACTAATTCTAAAAAAAAAAAAGGGGCAAGAACTTTTTATTTATTTTCAGTGTTTTTTTTTTATTTTAATTTTAAACAATGCTAATTCCATACTAATGCTGCATTCAAATTTTCTCAAAACTGCAAAGTTTGATTTGGGAAATAACGTCACAGTCAAGCCCAGCAACGTCATCCAACAAAATGATTAAAACAGCAATGCATCCATGATAGTGTATGCACAATTAGCCACCAATCTAGCTATCTTAGAAGTGAAGTGAAATTTTATATGCTGTTGATTGTATGAGTGGCCATACAGTTTTCCCCCCAAAGTGTTAATTTTAAGTATAAACTAATAAACTCTTTTTCTTTTCCACAATTTCCAGGGGCAAACGCTCAAAACCCAGAAGAGGAAAAAAGTAAGAGGAAGATGAAGGTTCTTTGTGTTTGAAACCTTTTACACTCAGTCCCAGCCCTCACATTACACAATAATAACAAGAAGAAGCTGGCTTTCTTTACTGCCTATACACTGATCAAACTGATCATCATCTCAATGGCATCAAAAGGAGGAACATAAAAGTGAAAAAAAAAATCTTGCTTTTTTTTATTGAAAATGTTTGATTCACTGTTTGTGGGGTGGGAAATGCTTTTGGGGACTGTAAATGTACAAAATAAATATGATTCAGATATAAAAATGTATTTTGTTTTTTCTTTTTTTGAAATATGCATGACAGCTTTGGACAAAACCGGAATTATTATTGAAGGTTATGCAAAGTGCATAAAAATCATGTGATTTAAATCTTCATACTGCGTTAAGTCTATTCTTTTCAGCTTTGTGCCAACCACGGTCTTCAAATATAATAATTCCTTGTCATGTGACAAAGTATATCTTTCAGAAGCATTTGTAAAATCTGCAAAAAAAAAAAAGAAAAGAAAGAAAAGTTATACATGTTCTCCCTGTGTGTGTGTGTGGATTGGCATTCCGTCCAGAGTGCTTCAGACTACTCTGTACATAGGATAAGCAGTATAGAAAATGAATGAATGTATGAACATTTTTATTGTTCTTTAAACATCAGCCCTGAAAGTACATTATTTTTTTGTGACTTTTGTCTAGTTAGAAATAGAAGCCAAATAGATATTTAAGCATAGATTTCACTTTTTGAGCTCACATCGATCCTTTGCAAACTTTGACTTTTTTTTTTTTTTACTTTACTAAAACTGAAAATTCTCATTAGGACGCGTCTAAAAGATCGTAATGTGGCCCGTACGGGGATCGAACCCGCGACCTTGGCGTTATTAGCACCACGCTCTAACCAACTGAGCTAACCGGCCGACAGGCTCAATGTTGTAGTATTACGTTCTAGAATAGAGAATATCTCTCTCTCTCTCTCTCTATATATATATATATATACATACATACACACTATTTAATTATTTGCTCTAAAAAATAAAGCAATACCAACAACAGTGTTTTTCTCGTTTTCAGTCGTTTTATGATTGTATGTATTTTCTTTTTTCGTGCCGTACGGCGCGCTCGTTTTTCTCGGGAATGAGCGGCGCGTTCACTTGGTCGCGTTTGAGTGCGGGCGCGTCCACGACACTCGCGGGCGCGCCCGTAAACGTTGCTCAGGCTTCAAGATGGCGGAAGCCCTGACAACCCAAGAAGAGGTGGTAAGACACCTTCATGTTTGTTTTTCTTCTGTGCACGCGTTATTGCTTCCGCCGTGTTCCGTGCTCATGGTTTATCAGCGGTTTTTAAAGCTGCACGGTAACTCACAAGTCCGAAGATCAACCATGTTCTCACAGTTTGTAGTGATATACGCGGCCCAGCGGCTGTTTTCTAGCCGTTAACGTTAGCGCTCGCGTTAGCTTAGCTACCCGTGTTCAGCAGCTAGCGCGCTACAAGGCTAACGGCTCTACTGGGAGGAGAAAGCTAAGCTGTTAAATCATGTCTGACATTTTTATCAAACTCGGAATCAGATTTATCAGACATAAAGTAGGCGTTTCTGACAGTCCTGGAGCAGCTAACCGCTAGCTCATGTCTGCTAAGAGGCTCGCTTAGCGAGACTGAATCACAAACGCCTCTCTGTTGCCTGTGTAGGCTGCCTGTACAGTAACGCTAAGAATGGCTGATCTAGTGCACTAGCTACTTCCAGGAAGGGTATTTGGGATTGAGCCTGAGACAGGGATGGAGACAGTCTGCTTGTTGGTTAAGCACATTTCTGCTAATGTTGCTGTAGACACAAATGCATTGACATAAACCAGCTTTATAGATTAACATTAGGGACAAATCTTTTATGATCTAATATTTTTTAATGTATGTGATGAACCCTGTTTAGTGAATGCTGAATAGTTCTTCTGCTCAGTGATGAGAAAGTGAGTGTTATTTATTAGATTGTCTTTAATATTCATGGTATACACTTCTGTCACTAGTTTTATATTCACTTTAGGTGTAGGGTGCCTAGATGGTTTTATGTAAGTTGTTGTTCCTGTTTCATACTCTGGTTCGTTTCGATCAGTGAGAACGCAATCGTTCCATGTTCAGGAGCCGTTCCCTAGTCCGCTTGAAGAGGTGGCATACTCGAATCAGTTATGGAAGCAGTCGTACCTGAGAACAACTAGACGCGACAGCATCAATGCTGTCAAGTCTTTTCCGTGATCTCGCTCTTGACATTTTCCCCAAAATGTCAATAATTATTTGGCATACAGCAAAAAGTTAACTTCAGTCGTTTCTGAGAACAGTACGAATCATTCATGCCTAATGCGAAAATGCCACGAGTGTCTGTTCACACTTGTTGTTCGGACCAAAGCGTAAAATAATGCGCTAGTTTTGGAGTCCAGTACCGCTTAGCGTTCACGCTGGCATTTTCAACATCGGACCCAAAGGGACAGCAGAATGCATGTTAATTATATATAGTGGTGTAACAATATTCATCCAAAGAAACACTCACACGGCTCCAAATGTTAACAAAAAAAGAATAAAACATCACCAATGCGTCTAATGTTTTTATTTTGCGACTATCCCCCGGAAAAACAAACTAACTAACAAACAAAAGAATAAAAGCAGTGATCTTTCCTTTGATAGACTCAACCCTGCTTCTGCGTCTGTGTGTCTGATACGTGAGCACACGATCGCGTGGTATTACATCAGGGCTGCGTTCAAAAACGAGAGTGTTTTAAAAACAGTTCCTGTTGAACATTTTGCCTGCGCCCCTGTGCGAACGTCCAAAGCGAACGTCATCGAAAGCTCATTAAATTTAACATTTAGTTTGACGGTGTTTAATTTATTAATGATGTTGGGCAAAACCTTGTTTTTATCGAAACCTGTCCAGTGCCGTGCTGACTAACACTCCTGACGTAGTTAGAATTTCGACTTACTTCAAATCGCCGTTATCAGATAAGCAGACTTGGTGTGTTTGTATATATATATATCTTTGGGGTGTGATCTGTTCATGTTTCAGTCACACCAGAGTTTGTTTGGAAGTGGGCCGAGACGCACCTTTTCAAGCGGTCTCGAGTGCGCACAGAGGTTCGGATTGCAGCGTTCACATTTATTCACATGGACCGCGCTAACAGAGCGACGGTTCGGTTTAATCGAACCAAACATAAGTGTGAACAAAAACCCGCTTAACTGCTTAATAATCGAAAAAAAAACCCGCTTAAAAACAGTTGATCGTGTTTGCGCTATTGGCCGCGTGCTGTTTTCATGTGCCATGAGAGAGATGTCCGTTAGTGAAGATGCTGACGAGGTTCTTCATTTTCTCTCGACGTACCTGCCAGTTATACGGCGAGAGAAAATGGAGATGTCCGTTAGTGAAGATGCTGACGAGGTTCTTCATTTTCTCTCGACGTACCTGCCAGTTATACGGCGACTTCACTTCGCTCAGCGTTTACACATTCGTCCTCGTTCAGAAACTTAAGTTTCTGTTTGAGTCACGCTGTTTATTAATTTCACTAACATATACGGGTTTCTAGCTGTTTCCAGATCTCTTGATTTCTTGATAAACGTTATGGTGTGTAATGCTTTCGTATACGAAATCTGAAAACCTTAAGTAAGTGTGAACACATTTTTCTGAAGGGATCCAGGGACTGTTGATGCGCTTTGCTGAGACCTGGTCTTCATTTGACTTTTAGTAAGTCATTTAATGTGACTCTCGTTTGCATGTTAAGTCATCAGTCTCCGTCCTGTTTTCTGTCCCAGGAAAGAGTCGAGTCACAGATTCCAATGTCTGAGAGTCTGGTGACCTGGAGGGTTTATTTTGTCTTCGTTTCAAATATTTTTTGCAGCAGAATGCAGGTCAGGTGTTGTTCATATTAACACCGCTCTCATGAATAGTGTGTGTGTGTGTGTGTGTGTGTCAGGCAGTGGAGGAGTTCCTGGCCGAGCTGAGATGCCGGGAACATTCGCAGAACGCCACCCTCGTCAGCCAGATCACCGCCGTCAAGTTCCTCATGGCACGAAAGTTCGACGTCTCCAGAGCCATAGACCTCTTCCAGGCTTACAAGGTAACCAACGTCCTCACAGCGTACAGAATAATCATGAATTATGATCAAACTTTATGATATAAAGTTAGTAAACAAAGTCGTCTTTGGACGTGCTGATGATGAAACTGCTAGGTATTATTACCTACTGTAGCTTTTCTTTTTTTTTTTTCTTTTCAGTTGTTTGTTTAGTAGATTTGTTTATGCAAATCAGTTGGCATTTTAAAAAATACAGACTCTCCAGACTCTGTGTGTGATATTGCAAAAATAAAATCAATGGCTGTCACAGGGACAGACTCTCTCTCAGTGCATTATGGGTAATGCGTCTAATTCCTTGGATGCTGAGACAACACAATCTGAAAATGCTATTAAGAGTCATTTCGCCGGACTCCACAGACGTCCCAGAATGGCTGAGGTTCTACTAGTAACGCAGAGAAACACGATTTCGGTGAATCATGACGTTCAGGACGCGACTCCGAGTAATTTAACCCTGCGGTTTATTTTAGGCCAAACAATGGACCGCCGGCTGTTTCTAAAATCGTCTATTAAAAATTCCAAGAAGGGAAAAAACACTGCTGCGACGTGCGTATAGTTGTTCCAGACGTTATTTACAATCGTTCTCGAGTATAAATAGATTGTTGTAGGTTATATACACTACAAGTCATGAAAAAAGATGCAGCAGGACGACACCCTAAAGACCCTAAAGCGCCTTTTATATCTGATCAGCTCCAATTGGTTTGTCTGTGTCTCTTTTGTCTCTTCAGAATACCAGGATTAAGGAAGGTATCTACAATATAAACCCGAACGAAGAACCTTTGAGGACCGAGTTGTTGAGCGGAAAATTTACCGTCCTGGTGAGTCGTCTGTAACAAGTCATATATTTAAATTCAATTTTATCTGTATATCGCTTTTAACAGCGGTCGTTGTCGCAAGGCAGGTTTACAGATCAAAATGAATAAATAATGATGGTCCGGTGTATAAAATGTCAAAATGAAATAAAAAATGATCAGATTCAAAAGGAAACGAAAAAACTCCCTGAGATGGTGATAGGAGGAAACCTTAAGAGGAACCGGATTCAACAGGGAACCCATCCTCATCTGGGTGCTAACGGATAGCAGGGATTGATCTGCAGTCATACTGTGTGTTAAAGGAGGCTGGAAGTTCAATATAACAGACGATGTGTTTAAGTTAATATGGAGTCCAGTTTCATTATTCGAGGCTCAGGTACAAAACTGTAGGAAAGTCCAGTCCTGAACTATTGAGTGACTGCAGTCACAAATCTGAGGACAGGACCGTCTTCGTGGTAAAGCGGAATCGTCCACAGTAACCACACGCATCCGAAGAAGACCACAAGGGGCATCCATGAGACGAGATCGCCAACCAGAAGCGGGACACCAGGACGAGTCAGACGGGTCCAGAGGGCAGAGGGCAAAAAAAAGGAGCAGGTGTAGCTCAACAGAAAGAGACAGGGAGAAGGAAAGAGAGAGAGAGACAGACAAGAAAAGAAGGAGAGATAAAAGTTAAGTATGGAAACAGTCACATGATGTATAATGTGAATGTACATTTAGTGCAAGCAGGGACTCTTACAGAACTACTGTATGACATCATAACTAAAAGGGAGGAGCCAGAAGGAAACACAGACATGAGGGGAAACCGGGATGTAAAGCGACCAATCACTTCACCGTCAACAAACCTGAGTGATCAATGAGAGTGGGGACGACAACATCTAAACATACCAGTTCACCGTAATACTCTACGTCCATGAGTCCAACAGATGGCTAATCTATCTACAAAAATGCTTGGCTAAATAAATAGGTTTTTAGCCTGGACTTAAACACTGTGTCTTGAACATGAATTTGAAGGCTGTTCCATAACTTTGGGACTTTGTAAGGAAAAGTGTTTCATAATGATGTTTCATTTTGATTCATTTAATTTTTTCGTGTCGTCATCTCGAGTAGTTGAATGTGCTCGGATCATGCCGTAGGTGTTTGTGTTTATCTTTCCGGTTCACATGCTTTATGTTTATAAGCGCACGTGTGTGTTTCTGCGTGTAGCCAGGGCGTGACGCTAAGGGTGCAGCCTTGGCTCTCTTCACTGCCCGTCTCCACCGTCCTGATGTCACTACCCATAAGGCTGTTCTTCAGGCCATCATCTATCAGCTGGACAAAGCCATAGAGAGGTAGAGACAGAGACTGGTGTCCGTCTGTCTATCATTAAACTTGTACTCGTACTGATGACTCGCTTATATTTATACTGGTTATTATTTAACATATACATATATATGTTATACATAATACACATATACAGTATTTATACCAGACTGATCATTAAACTGGTTATTTAAAGTATTTTAACAGCCTTTTTTTTATTTGTTATTTTATTATTCATCACTGCTTGTGTTTCCTCTTTCCTTAGTCTTCAGACCCAGAGAGACGGACTCATATTCATCTACGACATGACAAACTCCACCTACGCCAACTTCGACTACGAGCTCTGCGTCAAAATTTTAAACCTGCTTAAAGTAAGTGTCTCGTGCTGTATAATCAGTATTAAACGCCCCAACCTCCCCGTGTCGAGTGAAGGAGAGAAAGCGGTCTGTATGGTCTTAGTGTTCGACACTTACAGTCGTTCTTGCCCTGTTTTGGTCCAGGGAGCTTTTCCTGCCAGGTTAAAGTGTGTGTTCATCGTGTCATCGCCACTCTGGTTCCGAGCGCCGTTCGCCGTACTGCGTCTTTTCGTGCGGGAGAAACTCCGAGAGAGGGTAAGTAACGGCACGCTGACGAAAATCTCTCTCTCTTTAGTCAGAGGGGGAAAAAAATCAAGTTTGAGGGAAAAAAGAGCTGAAATTATTTAGTTTAGCAAATTGTTTGTTGTAATAAAAACAAACTTTATATGAGGCATTTCTTTTATCATGTCATGTGTCATTTCGAGAAAACTAGTCTTTAAATTACTTTACTTTAATTACGTATATTTTAATCAATGATCGATGATGTCGTTCAACACACTCTTGGTTTTCCCCTTATCTTAGGTGTGTACAGTAAAAGCTCATGAGCTGGCCAGTCATATCCCGGTCAGCTCGCTCCCGGAGCACCTGGGCGGCTCTTCTCAGTACAGCCACATGGCCTGGATCCAGTCGTGTGTCAATTCCACCCTGAACAACTCCACTGATGGCAGCACGGACTGCTTGGACGGTCTGTTGCACTCCTACTGCCAGGATCAGAATCAGACGGCCAACGCCAACCCGGGCGCCACCACGCTCGGGAACAGCCTCGACGATGGCAACGCTAACCCTCAGAACCACCGGCACGCCCACTGGAACGGCGTCACGCCGCTCGGCTCGAACGCCAACATCGCCAATGGACGTCAGGCCCCGCCCCCTCAATCGGACACGCCCCCGGACACACCCCTTCACCACAAACACAACTCGGAAATACCGTCTGCGCCGAAGGGAGACGCGGGCGACTGCCGGCGGGACGGCAACGGCGCCGAGCAGGAGCCCGAATTTCTCGACGAGGACGCGGAAGCGCGAGACGGAGTCCCGCCCCTCCCTCAGAAGTCGTCGAGGCCGACCCCCGTGGCGCGTAGCCCGGTCCACGAGACGAGCTGGTCGTTCGGGATGGCGTCGGTGCATACGTCCGAGCCAGGGGGGATGACGGTGCAGGAACTGGTGCAGCACGTCAAGACCAAGAAGAAGAAAGGCATCTACCAGGAGTACGAGGAGATCCGGAAGGAGCCGCCCGCTGGAAGCTTCGATTACTCCAAGTGAGGACGATGAGTTTAGATACTTTGTGTTAATGACGTGGTGATGCGAGACAGGTGACGAGTCAGTTTATTGATGTCATAATGAGGATTATGTATGTGTGTACAATACAGTAATGAGGAGTAACGAAGAGTCAGAAAGTAATATAAACAATCAATGTTTAAAACCATACAGGCAGCTTTAATGTTAAGTGTGTTAAGAAGGTAGTGATGATTATTTAGTGCTGTAGTTATTGAATATTTTAGTAATCGAGTATTCTACCAAAAATTTAATCAATTAATCGAGTAATCGGATAAAATGTACTTAAAAAAAAAAACGAAGATTAATTGGTTTTCTTTTTAGAAAAATTCATTTATTTTTATTTTTTAAATGCATACAGCATTTTATCGAAAATAAACATAGTCATTATTCACAATACAAGGAATAGCTTAAAGTTGACTGAGATGAATTAAGTGCATTACAGTACCATGCATTCTTATTTTAAAGCCTTTTCTTAGATGCAAAAACTAAAAAAACAAGGTATTTTAAAAAAACTAACACACACATTAAAATAAATAATGATACAAAAACACTTAGTTGTGCAACTTAACTTTCAGAACTAAAAGTTTATAAATCTACAGCTCAGGTATAACACATAAGCCTTTACTGACAATTTCTGTCATTTTCTCTTGCTGGTTTCTTCTTCTCTTGGCTCGCTGATATTTTTATCGCTCCCTTCCATTTTGCAGCCTGCAACAGAACGCTCCCTCAAATTAATACACAGATAACTGTTTGCATCTCCTTCCGCTTTGTGGGTGACGTAAGCGCTTCTTCTTCGTCTGTGTTTACTGGCGACTTGCATCCGGAAGCGCGCTGTGTCACGCCAAACAAATAATTGCGCCAAAACATATTGCAAGCTTTTAAAATTAATAAAAAGAAGCTTCGAGGCAGAAGATTTTGCCTTGGTAAGTTTTTGTAATCGAGTTACTCAAAGAAATCGAACTCTGGGGCCTCCGAGTGGCGCAGTGGTAAAATAACGCCCTATCATCCGGAGATCGCTGGTTCGATTCCAGGTCTAGAGAGAGCTGATTGGCCGAGCTCTCTCAGCGGGGTCGGATGGGATGCACTTAGTGCTCACACATTAATCACGGCTCTACAGCCAATCAGGGGCGTCTGTGAGCTCACGCAAGCGCAAGGAGCGGATAGCGCTGTCCTCCAACGGTGCGTGAGCGAGCAGTTCGAAAAAATGCGGTCGGCTGGCGTCACGTGGTTCGGAGGAAACACGTGATAGTCTTCGGCCCTCCCGACTGAGTGGTAGTAGTAGCCTTAATGTGGAGCCCCCTAGTAACGGGGAGGAATTGGACACGACTAAATTAGGGAGAAAATCGGGGGGAAATCCCAAAACCCCCCAAAAAAAGAAATCAAATTCTTAGATTTCTCTCACACACACACACCTTTTTTCTAACAATCAGCTCGAATAACATTGTGATATCTGTCTCAACAGGAAACCAGTTAACCAGGTCAAAAACCGTTACAGCGACGTGCTCTGCCTGGACGAGTCCCGTGTCCGACTTTGCCCACTGGATGACGACGACGATGAGGTCAGCGCCATCTTCAGCGTTTAGCGTATTAGAATAGAATAGAAAATTCCCCACAGTTTTAATCGTCACGTAAAAACCCTTCTGTCTTTGTCCATCTAACTGTAATTCCTTTACTCCTGTTAGGAACTTTTTTTTCCGTTGACATTTTTGAAAAACAAGTAAATCCAACTTTTTACTTTTAAAGTTCTTAGAAAAAAGAATCTCAAATTCAAATTTTATTTGTCACATACACAGTCATACACGATACGATATGCAGTGAAATGTTTATACGACCGCTTAAATAAATAAAAACAATTGACAAGAAATAAATAGTGGAATAAAATGAAATAAGAGTAAGTTTTAGCTATAGAGACATAAGAAAATAGAACAAAATATCAAATAAAAAAAATATATATAAGAAATATAATAACTTATCTGTACAAATGTACACAAAAATAGCAATAAATTTAAATGGAATAAATGGAATGTCTAGGAAGTGTGCAAATGTGCATAAGTGTATGTATAATCTTAAACATTTTATGTAGTTTTAATAGTTAATAATAGTAAAAGGACTCTCGCTATGAATATGGCCGTAGAAGCTGGCACAAAAAGAAAGAAATCACTTATGAGCCAAATTGTGATGGGTCAGAGCAACTCCAAAGCAGGATGTTCCCGGTCTGCACTCGTCTGGGTCTAGCAAACATCATCCAGTGAAGGGAAACCAAAGTAGTCGAAGCTCACTGATTCACACGGGGAGTGAAGGCTGGCCCATGTAGTCCGATTCAATAGAAGCGCTAGTGTAGATCAAATTGTTGAAAAGTGTTAATGGGTTAATGCTGGTTCCTGTAGAAAAGTGTCAATCACACAGGACTGAGCTGTTTTAGTGGCAAAAAAAAAAAAAAACAAGGAACCTAGGAAGTACTAAACGAATGGTCATAATGTTATGGATGATGAGTGTATCTGCTTTAATCTTAATCACAGCTTGTGTGTTTTTAAATGTTGATTAATACTATGTGACAATTTAAACTAGGTTAGCGTAGCGTAACATTTCCTGATAACCATCCACAAATGGCAGTCTGGTTGTTTACCTCATGTTAAGCATGAATGTGCTTTGACAAAAAAGTCAAAAATTTGTAATGCGATAAAGATTTTCCCGTAAGAAATAATGTAAATACAGATCATCTGGCCACCTGAAACTGTTACTAATATTACAAAAACACGCACAGCTTTTGAACACAGCTTTTGAACACATGCCGAATGCAACATTGGTATCATGGGTTTGCAAAAACTTCATGAACGCCTCCCGGACGTGCACTCGACTTAGCTCGAATTCAGCTAATGTAGACAATGCAAGTTACAACATTTTTCGAGCAACTTTTAAAAGTTTTACGGTAGAATCGTCCACCAAGGCAGACATCGTGCCAGGGAATTCACAGTATCACTTTGATGTGATATGATGTATGACATCCTTTGACTGTTCTTTCTATGTGACTAAGTCTGAAAACTGAAAAATGCAACCTTTTTTTTTTTTTTTTTTTTTTTTGGTCTTTTTTCCAGACATCAGACTACATTAACGCAAGTTTCATGGACGGCTACAAGATGACGAATGCATACATCGCCACTCAGGGTAAAAAAAAAGAAACCGCTCTTCGTTATCCTCCTTCCGTCTCGGATCTGTTATCTTTAACTATTTGACAAACTCTGAAATGCTCGATGCTTCATCCAGAAAGTAGCTGAAATCTTCAGGGGTAATCAGGTGAAAAACATCCCATAAGGCTAATCCTCACTCATTTATGGCCATGAAATTTATCCTTCATTTCCACATCATGATGCGACAAGCTGTTTATGGTACGTCATATCATAACCATACGGATTTGGTGACTGTTGAAGCTCAGCACTGCCATAGGGAGAGAGTAACTTATTTGTATTTTAAAATGTAAATATTGGAGTGCTTTTTGTCAGCAGAGGTGGAAGAAGGTCATTGACTACATTTACTTTGTTATTGTGTTTAAATACAGTCAAGCCTTAAATTATTCAGATCCCAAATGGCAAATTCTGACTTAGTTATTCAACCAGCAAGTTTTTTCTTGATCAGAAATGGCACAGGTGTCTCATATTTTATTTACATTTGAACAAATAGTGTCATGTCAAAATTATTCAATAATCAATAGAAAAGCCTTTATTGGTTATTACAGCAATCAAACACTTCCTATAATTGCTGACCAGCTTTTTGCGTGTCTCCACTGGTATTTTTGCTGATTCATCTTTAGTGATGAGCTCCAACTCTTCCAGGTTGGAGGGTCTCCTTGTCATCACCCTGATCTTTATCTCCCTCCACAGATTCTCAATTGGATTTAAGTCAATAATAACCGTTTTTCACCTGTCGAATTAATTAAAACAGCTGTTCCCAGCTTGGACTGTTTGAAATGGTAGAGAACTTTGGATTGTCCCACAGACTGTGACAGTTTGCAAAGGGTATGAATAATTTTGGACATGCCACTTTTTGTTCAAATGTAAATAAAAGCTGAGAAATATTTTTTTCCACAATGATGCCGCTTGTACATTGTCTTATTATCTTCTGGGAGACGCCCGTGTCATTTCCGGTCCAAAAAAAACCTTGCTTTAAGTCAGAATTTTCCAGGGGTATGAATAATTTCGGGCTTGACCTTATGTAACATATCTGTACTCTGTACCCGAGTAGTTTTATTAGAGAATAATGTTTACTTTTACTCGGCTCAAACGTACAGCAAATGCCTGTACTTTTACTTAACTGTACCCCCCTGCACGGCGTTGATTTACCCAAGCGCTGAGGTTACAGTGTGGATTATTTAAAACAGGAATTTCACCCCGTCTGACTCTGATGTGTAATTTATTTTTCTTTCTTCCTTTGCCCTCCTCTGACTGTCGGTAATTAATAATGGACATTGCGTTGTTTGTGTTCACCTTAATAATGATTTATTGTGTTTGTCTTTTTAATTTTAGGTCCTTTGCCAAAAACATATGGTGATTTTTGGCGAATGGTGTGGGAGCAAGTCGTGTTAATTATAGTCATGACAACAAGGTGAACGTCCTGGAACATCCTCGTTTCTGCCTTTCACATCTTGTACTGTTTGTAATGTTCATTTAATTCCATCACTGCTCTCTGAGGAATATCTTTATTTAATTTATAAGAAAGTATTCCGGTCAGATTAAACTCCCTCTCCCCTTCTCTCTCTCTCTCTCTCTCTCTCTCTTTCTCTCCTTCTCTCCCTCTCCCTCCTTCTCCCCTCTCTCTCTCCCTCTCCCTCCTTCTCCACCCTCTCTCTCCTTCTCTCTCTCTCCCTCTCCTTCTCTCTCCTTCTCCCCCTCTCTCTCCTCCCTCCACCCTCTCTCTCCTTCTCTCTCTCTCCCTCTCCGTCTCTCTCCGTCTCCCCCTC
>JAQMYL010000013.1:6958580-6970965 GCA_030014365.1 Clarias pachynema | reverse complement strand
AAACCTAACAGCTGTTTTACTTATAGTTCTGTGCAAATCTGTGTCTAAAACTCCTGATTTTAAGCAATGAGGTTTCACTCCGAATATTGACTATTTTATTACTCTTTATTGCTCTTTATAAAATTTTCTTTTATGCAGAAATTTTTTCAAAAGCATCTTTTGCACAGAACTATAAGTAAAACAGCTGTTAGGTTTTACTGAGCTTGCTGGAGAATATTTGGAGAGTAACTTTGTCACGCTCGGTCCTTTTCTATTTTTATGTAAATCACAGGAGCGTATATTAGGTTATTTGTTTCCATCTGAAAACTGGTCTTTTTTTTTCTTTACAGCCATCCATATATTCTCCTGTAATATTGTTTGTTTATTAAATTTTAAGTTCTATATGGAAATACTGAATGATTTTGTACATAATTATTTAGACATGATAAACATATAACAAAATTGGTACAGTATATAATATGCCGCCTAAGACGTTTCCACAGTATTTATGAAGTTTCACTTATCCGCACTTCTTCCTCAGGTACATTCTGCACGCTGGACATCTGTCTCTCGCGCCTTGAGGACATCGGCACGGTGGACGTGAAGCAGACGGTGCGGCGCATGCGCACCCAGCGGGCCTTCAGCATCCAGACGTGGGACCAGTATTACTTCTGCTACCGCGCCGTGATCGAGTACGCGCAACAAACCGGGCGCCTCGAACCCGTCGAGTGGTCCGACACCGAGCTGGAGACGGACAGCGAGTGACCGAGAGCGAGGGAGAATCAAGGTGCCAAAAAAAAAAAGGAAATGAAGAGCTCTTCTTTCATGCTCTTTTTTTCTTTCTTCTTCTTTTTTTGGTCCAGAAGACACGTGTCTGCAGGTGGAGCACCGCTTTTCTGTGTGCGGTAAGAAGACGTAAGAAACGAGTGGAGGAGGGGATTCTCTCGGCTCGCCACTTCGCAATCCCTTTCAGAAAGTCGTGGCTCGGTGTACAAGTTGTAGCAGTTTTTTTTTTTTTTTTCTTCTTAAAGACTTGCACACGTTGATTGAGAAACTTGAACTGTTTCCCAGCTTGCCCCTTTTTTTCCCTTTTCTCAAGTCCACGTGTGAGAAATATCCTGAAATCAGTGTCGTGCAACTCGGGGGTGGGGTTTGTGTCACACTCGTGAAAATAGTGCGAAAGTGTTGAAAACTTGAATAATTTTTTTTAACTCATCACCACATCGACATGGTTGAGTATAAACTGGGTGCAGCACGTCTTTTTTTTTGTTTGTTTTTTTTGTTTTTTTTTAATCATCATTCTTACGTTTATCGTAAACTAACCTTCAAACCAAAGGTAACGCGTTGAATGCTTGGATGTATCTGTAATGATAATTGTGACTTAAACCTTGTATAGTCGTGTAAGATACATTTATATATTGTGCATAATAACCTTTGGGGGGGAAAAAAGTCTTGTTTTAATATAATACTCGATGTTATTCAGAAATATATATATAAATGAATATATGTATAAATATATGTTGGGGTAGAACAATAATACGAAGAGCTTAGAATATCACAGAAGAAGAAAAAAAATCATGATGCTACTTCCAGTCCTGCACCCTTTTTTTTTTTTTTTTTTTTTTTTTTCCTTTTTCCTTTTCTTTCTTTCTCTCTCGATGACTATCGGCCTTAAATCCAGGGCTTATGTTCACCAAGTGACCAGGAATAGGAGATTAGTTTTTTTTCTTTTTCTTCTGTTTTTTTACTCTCTAACTCTAATCTTGGGTTGATATCGAAGGTCAGAGTTCAGCATGTACTCTTTCTACAGTGTGTTGAGTCCAAATATTGTGGAAAAATAAGCATAGCGATTGTAATTAGATCAAATATTTTCTGTTAACGGTGGGCGGGGCTTATTTCACGCCTAGATTTATCATGCAAAATATCAATATGCTCTGATCTCCTCATTCTTAGTTGACTTGGTTAATAGTGGCCTTTAAACTTCTTATCACTGCCTGTGGAGGAAAAAAAAGAAAAACCCGAATTGTAATCCGACCCGTATTCCTACTTTTTTTGTTTTTTTTTTCCTCCTCACTTAAACCACGTCCTCAGTCCGAAGCCCTGCGTTTCGATCACAGCGGAAGTTTACCGACGCTCGCCGTCCCGTCCCGTGGCCGAGGTGCAGGCGGATCGGGACGGATCCAACGGCCGCGCAGTGCGATGTCCCGGGGATCTCGAACGATCTTGGGGTTTATTTGTGCCTTCAAGTTTTCAGTAGCGCAAGCAAATCTCGTTCGAAGAGCAGAAAAAAAACTGCGTCTTGCGTACGTACAAGGATTATATTTAATAATCTCAGGGGTATATTTGCTGTTGTCCTGGTGTCACTTCTCTCTTTTTTATTTTTTATTATCTGGCAGTTCATCATTTCAAAATGAAGCATGTACCATAAACAGCCTGTATTATAGTCCATATATATTTTTTCGTTTTTTATTATTATAATTATTATTATTTATGTCTTTGTACAATTTCAACAGTATTTTGAAATCCGAGCGTCGGTACGGCCGAAGAAGAAAACATATAGTTTTAATTTGATAAGCTAACAAAAATCATCTGACTGACTTTGATTTCATGCCACTTCTGGAACCATGTTACTTGCTGTTGAGTTTTTTTGGGAGTTGTGGGTAAAACAGAATGTCTTTATCAATTTTATCTTTTTTACTGAAATACCTGTTGCTGACTGTTTTCTTAAAAAGGTGGTGCACAAATTGTGCTGATTAGTAAGAGATTACTGTAATAGTGACCAGAACATATTATTAGTATTAGTTTTAGTACTGATCATGTCGGTTTCTTTACTCGACAAGGCTGTGTTCCAATACGTTTTCTTAACGCAACCTTTTCATCTACACCGTTCCCTTTAAATTAGGAGGCGATCCTGAAGTCTGTCACGTAATGTGGGTAGGATTTAAAATAAGCCTAAAGCTGAACAGCGCCTCGATCTCGACACACTCTTCAAACGCTTGGTGGTGCTCAGAGAAAACAGTTTTATTCCACTTGTACCACAACAATTATTACAAAATGCTGTCAAGAATCTGCCTTGTCGGAAAAACTGCCTGTTACGAAGCGCCGACGCTGGAGATTCCAAACGGTTAAGGCTCTGGATTACTGATGGGAAGGTCAAACCCGCCACTTAATCTTTAATATTTCTCTTCAGAAATCTTCACCTTGTCGACAGTCGTACGCTGTTCTTCGTTAAACAACACAATTCTACTTTATGTTGTAGGTTTATTGGTGCCTGAGAATCATCTGTTACTTTAAAAACAGTAACATTACAAGTGCATTTATATTATGAACCTGTGGTTGGTCTTTGAGTCGGTGCTATAGAAAAACACTTCTGACCAATCAGAGGCCAGGATTCAGCAGCACTGTGTGGTGTAAATACACATCGAAGTCGTCATCAGAAGTCCGTGATTTAATTGATAACGCATTTTATTGGTCTTGTGATGATCCATGCAGTTCATTGAATCATTGCGTTCAATGATTTATACAAATCAATCGTCAATTTATTTATATATATTTATATATTAATATAATACATAATATAATAGATAATATAATATATATAATAGATAATATAATATATATATATATGACGCATTCTTTAAAAATTCTCGGCAGAAAATACAAACCGCTTCTTCAAATACTCATGTTTTGGGAGACTTTCGCTCCTCCAGCTTTTGAGCGATTCCGAATTTGGTGCGTTTACTGCCGCCTACTGGACTGTTTATTAAATACTTTTTAGTAGATTTTAGTACGTCGGAAATATAGGTGCTTAAAATATATCAAGCGGTAACCTTTCAATGCTGTTGAATCCAATTGAAAATGACAATGCAAGCCCCAAAACCTGAATGGAATTGGTTTGATTCTCAGAGTCGACTAGGGAGTGTTAACACGGTATTGGAACACAGGTTTAGACGATGCGGTGACTGATATGCTATTGGCAGCCGATTTAATTTGATTTAATTTAATTTGGTAAATAAAAAAAAAAAGAAGAAGAAGCAATGGGTATTTAGAAAAAAAACAAAAAAAACAAAAAAAAAAGTTGGGAGTGGAACAAAGTCATTTTGTAATCAGCTGGTGATTACGGACGATGCCTTCTCTTTGAGTTGTGAACTTGTGCAGTGACAAAACGATGAATGTGGGAGGATATTTATAGACTTCAGATCTACGCATACACAATGATTTTTACCCGACGTTGACTGCTATTACGAATATTATATATATCACAAAGTCACTATAAAGCAGTGTCTGTATATTCTGATTGTTTCTCAAGTGAAAGAAACTCTTGCATGGACGGATGGCGTCAGGTAAAACCATCACTGTGAGAGGAGGAACAAGAGCTCGGGAACAGTGAGCTGTAACGATGAGAAGGCTGGGAATGCAGCTGTATTTCATATATATTTTTGGTTTTTCATCTGTGCCTGATGTTTTTGTGATTGAGTAATGGTCTTTTTACCTGCCGCCTGCATTAGTGTCATAGTAAACATGACTATTATTCTGAAACCGCTGCTCAGTGTGTGTGTGTTTGTGTTTTGGGTGGAGGGAATGGGGACATTTTTCAAGTAGTAGTGAAAACACCAAGAAAGAACCTGAAAAAAAAGGAACATTTCTGGCCCTATGTGAAAAAGTAATTCCCCCCTTACTAAAGTATGAATAAAAATCAATCTTGTTTAATCATTTAACTAGAATCTGAAGATCTGAAATCATGCCATGATCTCAACACACAGATGAGAAATGGTAAATTGACCTGCATCAATCTGGAAAGGGTTGCCAAGCCATTCCTCAGGCTTTAGGACTCAGTCGAGAGCCGTTATCCACAAATGGAGAAGTGGCTGTCCTACCAAACGACGACACATCCAGGAGCTCATAAAGAACCCAGAACAACTTCTAAAGAACTGCAGACCTCACTTGTGTCAGATAAGGACGGTGTTGACACCGCTGACTAAAATGAACACAAAGTCTCGTCTTACATTTGCCAAAAAACATCTTGATTATCCCCAAGACATCTGGGCAAATATCTTGTGGAACTTTTTGGAAGGTGTGTGTCCCGTTCATAAATAGAAAATCATACCAACAGTCGAACATGCTGGTGGTAGTGATACGGTCTGGGGCTGCCTTGCAGCTTCAGGACCTGGACGATTTGCAATGATCGAACCATGAATTTTGCGCCCTACCAGAAAATCCTGAAGGAGAATGTTTTGGAGTAGCCTAATCAAAGTCTGGACTTAAATCCGATTGAGATCCTTAAACAGGCTGTTCGTGCTCAAAACCCCTCCAATCTGGCTGAATTAAAACCATTCTGCAAAGAAGAGCGGACCAAAATTCCTCCACAGCGATGTGAAAGACTCATTGCCGGTTGTTGCAAACGCTTGAGGTCTGGATGAAGAACAGAGAGGCACAGACATCCTGTCTGGCTTGTTCCAATACTTTTGCTCAGGTCAGTAACCTGGAAGGTCTGCGATTGAAGGTGCCATGTTCCAAGTTGTTGGGACAAGCCTGTACCATTCTTCCTGTCCTCCGTTTTCATACAAGTTTCCTACCACAAGCAGGCCATCATGTGGGTTGTGTACAACCGTGACTCACTTACTGAAGATGAATTGATGCATTTTATTTTATTATTATTATTTTTTTTTTTGTGCCAGTTATCGCAAATGCTTGATTGCAGTTGTTGCCACCAAAGCTGGCACAATCCGTTATTAGGTTTAGGGGCAATTACTTTTTCACATAGCTGCAGGCAGTTTTTGTCTGCTTTTTGCCTTTAATAAAAGAAATCATAATTTTATAAAACACATTTTGTATTTACTCGTGTTATCTTGTTATTGTGTTTGATCTGAATTATTTATGCAAAAAATAAAAATCAGTGAAAAAACTTTCACTGAATGGTATTCGAGAATGAAAGTTCTGATGTTCACATCCTCACTATAAAGTGCAGCTGAAAAAAGTAGTTTTCCTTTGCAATTTAATTAAAAAAGTAGAACTCTCATATGTTCTAGATTCATTACATACAAAGTGAAGTATTTCAAGCCTTTTTTTCTTTTAGTTTAAAATTTTATTGATTGCCTTACAGGTCATTAAAAAAAGTTCAGGTTCTCAAAATATTCAATTACTCCATTTTCAGTTTGAGTAAATTACTATTCATACAGTGTAAACGCTGTGCATCCTTTCGTTTATTTTATTACACACATGGCGAACACTGCTGACTTGTCCAGAACACCATCGTGTTAAACCACAGAACTGAAGCTTATGCTGTACTGAAGCATATTCATGGAAAGGTGACTGGAGCGGAAACGTTTGGTCGTAAAAGGTGCACAAGTAACAGGAAAGAACACAATGTTAAGAGTCAAGCGAAGCCAATTCAAGAACTTGGAAGAGTTTCACAAGGAGTGGAGTGAGGCTGGAGTCAGTGCAGCAAGAGCCACCACGCAGAGACGTCTTCAGGGCTACAACTAATGCAATTCCTAGTTATCGAAAACTCTTGGATTGTCAGTCCAAAGTCCTCTTTTTACATTAAAAATATATTTTACATTTCATTTCCCAACCCTAACCCAAGGTCTGGATGAAGAGCATAGAGGCATGTGTGAAAACCTGGTTTGTTCCAATACTTTTGCTCAGCCAAAAAACAAAAAAACAGGAAGGTCTGCGATTAAAGTTGCCATGTTCCTAGTTGTTGGGACAAGCCTGCACTATTCCTTCTGTCCTCCATTTTCATGCAAGTTTCCTACCACAAGCAGGCGACCATGTGGATTGTGACTCGCTTTTTTCTCCATTAGTTGTATGTAAAAAGAGAAAAACAAAAACACTTGCACATTTGTTGCCATTTTATTTGTAACAAAAAAAAAAAACATTCCACAAATACCCCTGTATTCTCACATGACTTTTTTTTTTCTCACAACAAAAGTAGGAAAATAAAAAAGCATAAGATTATTTCTCTAAAATATTTACATTTACTACAAAATAAGAGGTAAATAACAGAAGACAGGCCTTTGCTTGTGCTCACGGCGACTGGATGGGACAAATCGCAGAAACTTCTTACAGAGAGAAAAAAAGAGCAATAAAATGGACATTTGGTCATATCACATAATGAAACAAACAATGATTGATTTATTTTTCAAACGTTCGAAAATGGACTTCGCATTTCTGGCATTGCATGGAAGACAGTAAGAGAAAAAAAAGGCTAACAAGTGGCTGATTTTTTTTGTTTGTTTTTTTTTTAGAAATATGCAAATAAAATCTGTAGAATTAACATTACGCTGATGTTTAGAGTTTTTATTTTTAAATTGTTTTTATTTAACGTTTCATCATGGCAAAAATCTTTATATGCAGAGAAACACACCGAACACTGTGTAAGAGAAGGAAATACTAAATATTAACCTCTTGAGACCTGAATGTCCTATAACGAGGACATGATATTTGTCTGGGACAGTTTTTTTTTCTTTTGAACAACTTCTGATTAAAGATTTCAAGGCGCTAATGAACAGGAGAAATATGACAAGGTAGACGACGTTACAATCCGGGTCTCAGGAGGTTAAAGTGGAGCCACAGCTTTTGTTATTGGGCTTTGGCTCTTGGTGGACAGTTGAGGAAACGTGGTCCTGTCCTCTCGTAGAGAACTACAATCACACCATCTTGTCTTCTGGAAAACATTTAACACTAAACACTACAAAGTGTATATTCTCCTTAAGCTTTAACACCGAAAGATATTCGTCGTATATCGTTAACATGCACACACACACACACACACACTGTGGTCACCATGGTGATAAAAAGAAACGCTCAGTACCCCAGGAATGAGGAATGGTTTGTTAGTGCATAGAGAGTGTGTCGTTTCGCCACAGAGTGAGGCTGCAGTCCACACACACACACACACACACACACACACACACACACTAAGACCATTAACACGTCTCAATAGCTTTCATTAAAAAAAAAAAAAAGTTAAATAACCAGCAGGCTTGCGTGAAAAACCGGTGTTTGTTTTTACATTTATAGTGCAAATTATAATATAATATATTAAAATATAATTAATTACATATAACCAGGAACCCTGCATGAAAATCCTCCAAAGGTGAAGATGTCTATACGGCCAAAGCACCTCAAACTAGCTAAAGGGTTCTATAACGCTGCATGCTTCTTCCAAAGAGGCGCGATATACAATTACAATTCAAAAAAGAGGGATTTCGTGTAATATTTAGTAAACTGATAGAATTCCTTGTGATGACTAATACAAAATATGAAATAACTTTCTCAAAAATTCATAATTTCCGTCAAATATAGTTTCTCCATCCAAAACCGTGCATGCATACGACACTTTTGTAATAACATGATTTTGTAATAATAATTCCCTAAAGGCCTGTGGCAGCATCAGTTTGGACTGGTCAGTAAGTATGGCTTTGTAAAAAAATCACCAAAGTGAATGTGACGTGTTTTGTGTGAGGAATGTAACGCTCAAGGTACAGTACATTCCCAAGCGATATTAAAATTTTGGTGTGTGTGTGGCACGCGTGATCCTGGTTCATCAACCCTAAGATGCGGGGACTCGCACGAGAGAAGTGGAACGAAAGCAAACCACTGGACGCTATGATAAGGCACTACTACTGTCGAAAACCATCGTCTGTGTTAACTGTGGGTCTATTTCTGTTTCGGTGAACTTTGAGAAATCCGTGTCTCCGCTCATCTCGGGTGCCAAACGCACCCGCCTACGTATACATACACTTACATATTTATATTGTAAATTTCTTGATTTGTGTCTTACTCACGTTTCATAGTTAAACACCACTCACACTGTAAATGTGCTCAAGTTTGTGTGGTGGCCTGGGAAAAAAAAAAAAAAACTCATAAAACACTGTGAAAGTTTCAGAAATCTTATTCCCCAACATATTAAAAGCGATAAGTCTAACAGATTTATTTATACAGTGTGTATTCATGTTGCTCTGTATTCTAATCCTTTTCTCGTGCACGGTTTAAAAACATGTGTCCCCTCATTGAAAAAAAGGTGTCGCGAGGTTAGTACATGTGAAAGGAAGGAGTCTCCAGTGTTAGTGTAAAAACGCTTCAGGATTCACTTCTAGACACGATGAGAACATTCACAGCTTTGTTTTTTACGTTAAAGAGCCTTTCTTTTGGAGGAAACTTTTGGATGCGGTGCCGAGCCATTCCAGGGTACGAGCACATACACACTCGCACACCTACCTGTCCACAAACACTACAGACAATTTAAAACTCAATCAACCTATTATGCAGGTGGAATCCGAACCCTCGACCCTGGTGGTGTGAGGCGACCTCACGCAACATCGTTAAAAATCATCCGACAGATGAAATGTCTTTAGAAAGTTTACTACAGACAGAAACCTGATTTTTCATGTATTTATTTTTTTGTCAGCTGACTTTTCCCAGACCACCACAAACCGTACATATACTGTAGGAATACTGTGTATAAGAGTAATACTTATTTTTTTATACTGAAACAATTACATAAAATACTGTGGCTCGCTCTGTGTGCTTTGAGTTTAAATCCAAAGTGCAGTTATGTTCAGTATTGCACAGCCTTTGAGAAAATCGTGACTGCCAATAGTCCACTCTGCATGTGTACATATCTGCACGTACGCGTGCGTTTGTGTGTGTGTGTGGGTGTGTATCTGTGCGCAATCAGGAGTTGCATGAGCTCAAAAACATCGGTGATTAGGTATTAGCCCCAATCTCTTACAAGTTTGAAAACTAATACGTGAAACAGAAGTAAAAGTTCCTCGAGCACGCGTCTCCCAGGCGCCGGATTTAAAGTTCCTGGTGATTATTTTTGAGATTAACCTTAAGATAGCCCTGAATTTATCTGAACTGAAGTGACTTTTTTTTTTTTTTTTTTTTTGAGTCACACAGCTGGACAGCACGCTCAGTACACACGGTGTGTGAAAGACAGCCGCGCTGGGAGAGACAGTTTGTTTAGCACAGAAGATTACACGGGAGGAAATGTCCTGCTGGTCCGGAGGAACTGGGAGACGCGCTTTATGTTGCATAGTGATCGAAACTGCCCAGGTACTCCAGCGCTGCACGGTAGCAAAACTGGTACTGTTCCTGTGACAACACAAAAAAACACACATGAGATAAACCGTGGATATTTTTCTAACTTCTGCTCTCTGTCTCAGTCATGTGTGTATGTCGAGTGTGTGAGTGGAGACACACCTCCGTCTGCACCATGGCTGGTCTCTGTGTTCGCAGCATTTTGACGGTTTGGAAGATGTCGACCACTCCCTCATAACGCATCCTCTCCAGCACTATGCTCAATGTGATAAACACACCTGTCCTCCCAACACCAGCACTGCAAACACACACACACAAATTGAAATTATACAAGAATAAGGCAGCACAGTTTAAAGTACAGGTAGTCCCCGATTTATGAACAAGTTCCGTTCCAGGTTGCACATTCGTAAGTCTGATTTGTTCTTAAGTCAGACAAAGTAAGTGAGTCTTACACAGTACACCTTTGACACAAATATAAAATGTTACGCATCGCAATCCACTTGACTAAATCGCTGTCCCCTTTCCCAAAAACTGTAATCGGAACCGCCTAAGGAAATGAATCTCACAGTGAAATTTAACATTGTTGTCTCTGCGCCTTTAAATCGCGAAGGAAATCCCAGACAGCATTTTGTCTCAGAGCTGTTTTCCACTGTATTGGACTGTGAACTCTGTCTCATAGAGAATTTTCAGAAATTAGGATTATTCACCATCAGGACAGCTTTACAGGACAGACATTTTCTATCATCGTGCTCCTGGATTGATACCTGTGAGGCAGACTCCCGCATTTCTCCCGCCCCACACAACACACATACACTATACCGGACTTTAGACATTTTATACATCCACTTACACACTGAAAATATTGTATGTAATTGTAGATATTGTTATCTGGTGCTCTGCAGTGTCTATCTTTTGTACAATACACATGAGCTACTTCCATGTAAAAGTAGTTCCTTAAGCAGTAGTTCCTTCCTGGTCTGTTCGTAACTTGAATGTAATGTTCATTCGGGGACTACATCTACAGCATCTACTGCACCAAAGGTGCGTTTTTTGGATGTAAGATGCTTTGCGGAAAAAAACAAGAGCAATTAAGTCAAATAAGTGCTTGCTGTTAATGCAAGAATAAGAATAACTGTCTCCTCTCGTCACATCCTTACCTGCAGTGTACTGTTATTGGTCCGTCTTGACCGAACTGCTCTTTTGTTTTGTGTACTTGGCCAATGAAATCAATGAAGCCTTCACCAGACTTTGGCACGCCCTGTTCCGGCCAATCGGTGAACTGGAACTGGCGAACGGTGCGCGACTGGCCGTCCTGAAAACACAAAGACGTTAGGATGACTGTGTGTGTGTGTGTGTGTGTGTGTGTGTGTGTGTGTGTGTGTGTGTGTGTGTGCGTAAACATCCAGACCATTCCAGATTGTTCCTGGAAAAACAGGTACATGTTGAGCGGGCAGTGTGACTCATTGTATGATTGTATGAGTGTGTGTGTGTGTGTGTGGGTGTGTGTGTATGTGTGTGTGTTTGTGTGAGAGAACAGAATTCTCGTGCCTCAGGGGACATTTTGCTTTCGCTGCCCTGATAAAATATTAATGGATAAAATTAGTTTAGTTGGAATTAAAGCTGTGTGTAGATACTGAAATATTAAACTCTATGCGCCTGTTTTTTTGTTACCCTGGCATCGGTCACTTTAAATTCCCGCAGGATGTACTGCGGCATGTTGTACTCGGCCATGGGGTCCACCACGAAGTACTGATAGCGCGCAGACCTCTCCGACGGCCAGTACTGGTGGCACTTCTCCTGAAACACACGGACCATTTCCATTATTTAAGCTTCTTTCAGATACTTATGAACTGTGAATATGTTTGTGTGTGTGAGAGAGAGAGAGAGAGAGAGAGAGAGAGAGACTGACCCTTCCCATCTCTCTAAGTTTGGTGAGCATCACTACAATAGTAGAGTTGTGTTCCCACAACATTCTCCAGTAATCTTCAGCAGTCTCGGCCAGAGGACCCTGTGTGGCGATGTACGCCCTCTGCTGTCTGCAGGGAGAAGAGACCGAGAGAGAGAGAGAGAGAGAGAGAGAGAGAGAGAGAGAGTGAGTGTAAAGTATAAATAAAGTATAGCTCACATCCAGGGTGAAATTTCATTTGAAAAATTTACATTTTCTACTATAGATATACGACAGAGAAAAAAAAGAGGTAATTTTTAATATGTATCCAGTTTTAGGAGGTTTGCTGCAGTGACACGAATCCACACGTGATACTGATATCTACTGATAAGTGTATTACAAACCGGATTCCAAAAAAGTTGGGACACTAAACAAATTGTGAATAAAAACTGAATGCAATGATGTGGAGAT
>JAQMYL010000013.1:6937885-6952885 GCA_030014365.1 Clarias pachynema | reverse complement strand
AACAAAGACAAATTATTATTTTAAATTTTTTGGTCGTGAACCAATATGTCCATACTCCCGGTACGAACTCGTTATTACG
The DNA here is from genome assembly GCA_030014365.1 of Clarias pachynema. NCBI lineage: Eukaryota > Metazoa > Chordata > Actinopteri > Siluriformes > Clariidae > Clarias > Clarias pachynema. The sequence continues at coordinate 6,952,806 of JAQMYL010000013.1, read as the reverse complement.
GAGGACTCGTCCTGTGAGTGTGTTCGCTGATATTTAACTACATGGAATGTGCTACATGAAAAAAAAGTGTGCTTTGATTTGAAGTGTATTGTTTCTCAGCTCCACGGCTACACTGTTTCATTTTCTCCTCCTTTTATCCTTGTTGTTACTTGATGAGTTAATTTAAGCATTTTTGAAGCAACAAAGCCTGAATACAAAAGTCGAGTGTTGAATTGATTATGCTGCAGTATGATTAGAACGTTAGCTCCCTCTCTGTGTGTGTGTGTGTGTGTGTGTGTGTGTATGTATACATACTCACCCTTGATTTCTCCTCCAGCTTGGTGATCATGATGATGTTAGCTGTGTGCTGCTCCCACACCATCCTCCAGAAGTCACTGATCGTATCTGGCATGGGTCCCTGGGTGGCGATGTAGGCTCCCTGTCGCCGGTACCCGTCAATAAAATTAGCATTGATGTAGTCGCCACCAGGCTGACCTGAACACAACCAGCAACAGATGTGGAGATCAAGATTAAAGAACACTGACTAAATTTTAAACTCTAGAAAAAGTCAGACAAAACACACACACACAAATATAGTCACCACAATATAACAATATTATTACGATACCTCTGTGCCGATTCAATTAAAATTGCAATTCTAAAAATATCCCAATTCTATGTTACATTTTTCCCCACATTTGTTACAAATTGAAACCTTTAAAAAAAGTTTAACGAGGAATTAAATGTAGCCCGTTCCTCGTAAAACATTAGTTTTCTCACTTGAAAACCACAAGTGCAGCATTTAAACAATACAAACTAACTTCATTTAACATCAAATTAAACAAAAAGCTACATTATTACTGAGCAGCCTGTATCTCTGTCATCCACCATAATTATTATTTCTAAACAAACTCAGCAAATAAAATTTACTCCTACCACATGAGATGAAAAAGTGTGAAAAGTACAGAGTGTACAACCTGCAGGATAAAAAAAAACGGTGATATACTGTATTACTGCCTCAAATGCCTCCAAAGTCTCATGACTCAACTTGACACTGACTCGAATGCGTCTAAAACATGCGATTTTTCCGACTAATTAGTGTTCGCTATTAGTGTTTTGAGACGGGTGTGTGTAATGAGAGGGGTTTGAGACTAATTCGCTCTCAGAGTTTAGAGAGAAAAACGCAGATCGGAGGTTTTTAACGCACATGATTTTTGATAATGTAATGGCATCGTTTATATCTGAGACCGATCGAGCCATCGTCAGTCACGGCCCATCAAAAACCAGTCGGTTCTGGTCAGTGGCCGATCGACTGGCTCAACTCTAATAAAAATGTAAAAGCTGTTTAAAAAAAATTATTTTTTACTAAAAAATCGTTTCGTTTTTAGAACTTAATTTAGTTTTTAGCTTAAAATTTTATCCCCAGCTCTAATATATAATATAGTAAAAAAGCTAGTCCACCAGGACGGTCACACCCACACACACACACACACTCACCATCGTTGTTAGACAACGCCACTCTGGTGTGGTCGTAGGCGATGACATTTGCGTAACGATTCTTTGGTTTGTTGATGTCCAGGTTCGAGTGCTCCCAGGAGAACTGCTGTCCAGGGTCGACAGACTAAACACGGAAAATTGTTGGTGTGATTGTTGGTGGTGAAAAGTATCAGTGAGTACCAGCTGTTTAGAACTGAGAGAAGGAACGTCATCATCACGGACGGGAACATGACATGACCTCACCTCGTACTCCTGAGAGAACCTCAGACCATCGTTGGCTTTCTTCCTCTCTATGTAACTGGGCAGTTCGGAGACGGGGACTGGAGGATGACTGGTCATACCTGCCAATCGGAAAGCACAGTATGAACCATGAAAAAAACACACACACACACACACACACGTGACAAAGTATACACGTTACAGGTTATGGTTGAAATTAGTGGCACCTCCTGATACATGAAATGAGTGTGCTTTCTTTTTTTCTTCATCAGGCAGTAAGAGAGAAGTAACAAGTTATCATCATCATCACACAGGCGTTACAGTTATTATTTTTTGTTTTAGCACTCGTCAGTTTATCAGCATTATGGATGACGTTAGATGACGGTTGTTACTGTTGTGTGTGTGCGTGTGTGTGTATCCATTTTCCTCGTCTTCAGAATGGGTTAGTCATGTCTGGTCTTGTACTGTAGATGGGAGTTAAAAAGGGCGATATAATGAAAAAAATAAACAACCCCAACTAACTTGGTAAACGGCGATAACCAGAGGAACGCAAACCTAGAAAAAAAAAGAAAGCAAACCTTCGATAACTTTAATTCTGTGTGGCTTTTTTTCCATGATCAGGTCGTATAGTGTGTGTTAGTTAACCAGCCTGTGGAAAAAAGGAAAAAAAAAGTAAGTGTATTACCAGGTGTTGGGAAGTTGATTCTGCGGAGCTCAACAGGGTCTGAGGGATGCTGGGAGTTCATGGCTTTGCCGCTGCTTGGGAAGCTGCACTTTCTGCCCTCTAACTCCGCCCGCTTCCTGTACAATAAAACCATATGCGCAATATTATAAATAAATAAATAAATAAATAAATAAATAAATCCTGTCAGTGTTGTCTACTAATTTTACTTGCGAATTTCATTTGATATTCACTGACCTGTCCGGTTTGCTGATTTGCATCCAGGTCACATAGGGAGTGTTAAAAAAACAAAAGAAAAGAAAAAACAGACCATTACACACCATTCAAAGCTTCTTTTGTTCTGCGCTATAATCGTTCTTCACGTCTTTCCCCCTCCTACGTCTCTTCACGCGGTCTATTTACGTCTGTCTATTCTTATCACCTCTTAAACAGGAGGATGAGGATGACTATGCTGATGATGAAGATGACAGCCAGCACGGGGCCCACCACCCAAAGCAGCCCCTCCTCCTCATCCACGATGGGCTGAGGCTCCATGTCTGAGAACGCCACGGGGTCCGAAAACGAGCTGGTCGAGTACACAGTCTACAGTAAACAACAAACGACAAATAATTACGATAACGAGAACAAGTGAAACACACATAGAGAGAGAGAGAGAGAGAGAGAGAGAGAGAGAGATAAACACAGACTGACTCACGTTCTGTCCCAGCTCTATAATGGCCAGCACGAAGCAGACGTACTCGTGTCCGTTGAGAAGCTGTCGGTTCAGGAACACTCCATACACACGACCGTCTCCTAGCTTAAACTCGGACGGGAGATTCTGAAAGTAGGCACCGATGTACGGCTTCGGGTCGGCCTGTCTCCGTAAGCGCACCGATCGACTCGTACCGTTGATCATCCTCAGGAGCTGAAGGAAATATAACGTAACGTTAATTAAACTGAAGTGTAATACACAATGAATGACAAAAACATGAAATACACACTATGTTAATACCAAAAGTATTCGCTCGCCTGCCTTCACATGCATACAGTTTGAACTTGAATAGCATCCAATCCTTAATCCATAGGGTTTAATATGATGTTGGCTCCGCCCCCTTTTCAGCTATAACAGCTTCAACTCTTCTTGCGAAGGCTTTCCACAAGCTTTAGGAGTGTGTTTATAAGAATCTTTGTCCATTCTTCCAGAAGTGCATTTTTGAGGATGTTGGACGAGAAGGCCTGTCTCACAGTCTCCGCCCCTAATTCATCACAAAGATGTTCAATCAGGACTCCAATCAAGTTCTTCCACACCAAACTCGTTCACCCATGTCTTTATGGATGTAGAAGCTTTGTGCACTGGAGCGGTGTCATGTTCTAACTGGTGTGAGGTTGTTTTTCAGGAGATGGTTCTCGGCCCCTTAGTTCCAGTGAAAGGAACTCTTAATGCTTCAGCACACCAAGACATTTTGGACAATTTCACTCTTCCAACATTGTGGGACCAGTTTGGGGACGGCCGCTTCCTGTCCCAACATGACTTTGCACCAGTATACAAAGCAATGTCCATAAAGACACGGGTGAGTGTGCAGGCCAGTCAAGTTCTTCCACACCAAACTCAGAGTCCCGACCTCAACCCAATGTACTGTTTTGATATTCTATTTTTGATGTTTTATACCGATTCTTTTCATACCTATATTTATTTAATTTTATGTTTATTTTTTTACTTTCTAGTGGCATTCATTGGGGGACAGCAAAGAAAGAATTTCACTGTATGAGGAAACATGTTTCTTTACTGTGCATATGACAATAAAACTTGAACATCTTTGTGATTAATTAGGGGCGGAGACTCTGAGACAGGCCTTCTCGTCCAACTTCGGTGTCTGACCTCACAAATGTGCTTCTGGAGGAATATGGACAAAGATTCCCATAAACACACTCGTAAACCTTGTGGAAAGCCTTCGCAGAAGAGTTGAAGCCGTTACAGCTGCAGCAAAGGTGGGCGGGGCCAACATTAATCGTATTAAACCCTATAGATTAAGGGTCGGATGTTACTCAAGTTGAAGGCGGACGAGCCAATACTTTTGGCACTATTTATATAGTGTATAAATAAATAAAAAGTAAAAATAAATAAAAAGATGAATAACCTCATCTAAATTTATCTCATCTGGATCAGTCCAAGGATTCTGGAAGTTTCCTCCTCTCTGCCTCTTCAGTGGGACGACGACGATATAGAAACCCCTACATGTGTTTAAAAAAAAACAAAAAAAACAATCAGACATAGAATGTAAATAATGCTTGCTTGAGGTGTTCCACAAAATAGCATACTTAATAAGAATAATTTTTTTTAAAAAGGGCACTTATCCCAAACCACCCCAGGTCCTTGCTGAGAAACATAACAAGCACTAATAAAAATAAATAAATAAATAAAATAATTAAAAAAAATTTATATATATATATATATATATATATATATATATAATATATACACACACACATATGTGCTCACTATGCTACTATTTCATTAGTGACTTCTTGGATCAGTGAAACATTAACTTTACATTTTCTTTATGATAAGGACGACGGCTAATGAAAAGTATGCTATTTTTATATCATTCAGCTACAAGAACAGACAAAACTACTGGATAATAAGCGTGATACCTGAACAGACCCGGCTTTGTGTCTGTTTTTTAAAAAGTGCTTTTTCATTACTAGTCTGCATTAACATCATTAAGTGTGTTAAGAGTTGAGTGCACTCATGGTGTGCTGTACTGCAAATGCTGACCGGACAGGGGCGTGTGTGTGAACGGAGGGCAGCTGCAGTGTCGCCGTGCTGTCCGAGCTGGTCTTCTCCACCAGCTGAGGTTTTCTGGGCATCAGGTTCGGAGCGGTCATGGCGTCGGCGCGGTGCTGCAGACCGTCGCCGCTGTCTGCTTTATTGCTCAGGAGGAACGTGTAGAGTGATTGCGGCTTCAAATCGGTGACCCGCTGCAGCCCGAGACGCCCGTCTACATCCAGTTTGCGACCGTCGCCGTATGAGATCTGAAAATATATATATATATATATATATATATATATATATATATATATATACGGTATATATAGATATTACCTCAGAGTTTAAAGATATCAGAACAGTAAAAATCTGAGAGATCTTACAATAAAAGTGGACGGTTTGTTCGGAGATGTCCGAGGCTCCCAGGCGAGCCACGCTGAACTCTTCATAGCAGCTTTCACATGAAAGTTCACAGCAAACACTTTAAAAAAAAAAGAACAAAAACACTTTTTACTATTTTGTTCAGCCACAAATATGAGACTCAGAAAACAATCTGGAGATCCAGGTGTGAATGCAGTGTGATTAAATAGCGGGGGAACAATCTAACAGCTGAATTTTATTTTCCCGATCTTTATGTCTACCTACGGATCAGCATCAGACTTAACAGGAAATAAATTTTTTAAAAGTCTGGAGGAATTCACTAGTGTCACACGCTTCACAAACAGAACAAACAGATGATGTAAACGTGACGGTTTGTGCATCTGCTTTGAAGTTCGGTCGTTTCCTCGATTCTGCCATGTGATGGATACGAGTTACAATCCGCGTCTTTTTCTATCACATCATGAGGAACATTTTGCTTGTACTCGGTTCTCAAAGTGTCGGGTTGAGTTTCTGACGTTGTCGCTACGGTGACGAGTTTACAGTATTATGGATTTCTATACACGGAATAACAGAATAAAGTGAATTTCATGGGCTTGTGCGAGTGTGTGTCGAGTAAATAACTGCTGTCGACGCCGCCATACATCACTCTGGCACTTTATCACACAACAACATCATCTGGACTGAACTCATTTCTCATACATTTTAATGGAAGGTGATTGATTGATGAACAAGAGAGGACACAAAGGTCAAACAGATCAGTTCAATGACAGTGGCATCATGTGAAGCATCATGAGAACCACAACCGAAGGAGAATTTGGATTCATGTCATTAAACTCAAGACAAGAACGTAAAATAAAAGACTAAACCAACTTTAAGACTCACCACAAGAGGGCGTATGGTGACGTTATGAATACAGACATGTCAGAATTATCTCTAAATTCATGTACGAGCATAAATTACTTTATTTGACTTTTTTAAACTCACCTTCAAACTTCAGAGCTTTTTCCATTCTACCCCACGTGACGTTTTTCTGTGTGTCTATTAGTTGTGTCTTCTGCTTCATAATTTACTAGACTCGCTGAAATGAGCTTGGCATTGTGTGCTACCGCCTGGAGCCTTTTCTTGTTACTTTTAATTCAGCATGTCAAACAGACGAGCCATTAGGAAGACGAAAGAGCCGCTGTGGAGATTTCCTTAAGCTGAGTCGCCGTTTCTGACCGGGCTGCTCAAACTCTCATCACGCAGCTCGAGAGTGCTTTAATAATTCACCTGTGAGTTTAATCAGGTGTGTTGAGACTCTTTCGAAGCCATACAGCTCGAGTGTGAGGTCATTTTAGCTCCAAGTTTAACAATGGTTATTCGTTTACATTTGATCAAATCTGTACCATAGGATCTTTAATTTTATTAACTTTACTGATATACTTTGGCGGCGTGCGCCAGCGATGGGAGCTCAATCGTTTGTTGCTCCTCGCTCACTTCCTAGGCTCACTAAGTAGGTGGCCTCCACCTGTAGTGACATGAAAATGCGGCATGCGAGCGAGGTGATGTAACATGCTCCATGGACTTCAAAGGCGCAGAACTGAATGCCGCTGTTTGATCTGCGGGTTTTAGTTTCGAGCCACCCAGCCGAGGGACTCCCATTTGTGGCCACGCCCAAGGTGAAGCTCATCGCTGATTGGCCAACCGGCCCCTACCACCGGTAGGGAAAGGGGAGGGGCCGGTTGGCCAGTCAGCGAAAATGAGCCGTTCAAGGGAGCATGCAGGAGGCGTCGCCCATTCTGCCACTCTTTTTCCATCCTCCCTCCTTAAACCCTTTCCTTTCCCATTATTCTAAATAAAATGTCCCCTTTGTGTCAAACCACAGCGTAGGAGGCGCTGCATGGCCTTTGGGTTGATGCGTCCTTCAATTTAAACAAACTGTTTTGCTTCTTGTTGATGCCTCAGAAGCCGCTGACCCTCATTTTTTTCCCTTCAAACCCTCAAATTAACCCCGAAGTGGTAAACTGATAAGGCTGTGAAGCTGTGTGTGTGTGTGTGTGTGTGTGTGTGTGTGTGTGTGTGTGTGTGTGTGTGTTCATACAGGTTTGTGGAGTTTGTATGCTGAGCTCGCTGGTGAAGGCCCCCACGCCGTGTTTACTCCGAGCGGCTAACTGAAACGCGTAGGTGGAAAAGGGCTTCAGATTCTTCAGCACGTAGCTGGAGCTCGGTTCAAACACGACCTTCTGCAAAAGAAAAGGAATTAAAAACTCAAAATCTCATGTGAGACTGTCTGTGTAAATATGCTGCACAGAAAATGAGTGAAAATGTTGCTTTTCTCTGTGAAGCGTGTTTATATTTTTCATGACTCGACGCCGCTGTAAATCCTCTGATCAACATCGGTATAAAGAATCTTGTCCGAGTCTGGTTTGCTAATTCGACTGACCTCCATCAGCTCACTGTATCCTCAAGTCAACTTCTGTCCACTACTCTCTTTACTCAGCACCCAAGATACATTAGTAATAATTATTTTATAATTTTAATAAATTAAAATTCATGGAAAAAAAGATAAAAAAATCTGCACACATTACAATTACATGACATTTTATCTGTAATGTAGGCTCTCCTGGATAAATGTAATTATAGCTGAAGCAAGACAAAAAAAAATAAAAATAAAATGCTTAATAATGGGATGTGCTGAACCAAGTGCTATTTTATAATACAGTTAAAGTTGAATATTTAAAATATTCAAAAGCAAATGTGTGTCCTGTCATAATTGCACCTAGGACTATTTCACAGTGGCCGAGAAGTGCGAAACAAAATAACACGACTGAAAACAAAACAACAAATTCCGAAACAAAACCTATGCAGTTTGGTGCGGTGGCCGTAAGTACGGTTCATCATGATTCACCGCGAGTTTTGGCGCTGTGATTAGGTTTCCATCTTTCCGTAGTCAAACCGCACAGGTGAGATAGGGGTATAACAGCAGGAATAACAGAGGGGGGGGCGGGTTATCGGGGGCGGGGCTTGTAGGACGACTTTCACACACACACACTAACGGAATCACTGCTGTCTGGCTCACAGATTTCATAAATTGTCTGAATAACGGATTACATTTTTTAAACTATAACTTAAATAACTGAGTACTTAACTGGCGGACCTAATGCGTTAGATTACTCGTTAGATCAAAAAAGTAATCCAAGTACTCTTGGTTAGTTGTAGGCCGCCACCCCAAAATAAATAAATAAATAAATAAATAAATAAATTAAAAATTAAAAACTTGACCACACCAACCCCCTTGAATTTTTTTTTTTTTTTACAATTCGACCACCGAGTACAGTAATGTCTTGAGTGACAGACGTCTCGTCCAATCAACGTTAAGAATTTAATTCGCAAAGTATACCTACAGTACCTTTTCTCATTCGGTATTTTGTTGTTGTGATATGTTGTTGTGTTTCCTGATTTGTTCATTTTGTTTTTGAATTTGTTATTCAGTTTTGTTATACTATTCATTATCGTAACACAAACATGCGATCCACAGATAAATGTACAGATTTTACGTTTGCCATTGTTGTGCGTCATTAGCGTGTCGCAGCTTACCCACCTGCTCGGGCTGGTCTCCGAGCCGGTATATGAGCTCATATCCCATGATGGCGTCGGTGCCGCTGTGTGCTGGAGGAAGCCAGGAGAGCAGTACGCTTGTCTCTGACTTCACCTCTGCCTTCAGCTCAGTGGGCTGAGAAGGGACTGGGAAAGGAGACGGCAGAACGAAAACATATGGAAGGGGAAGAAAAGAAAAAAAAGGCATTAGACGTTGGCACATTTTTAATTCCCAAGTCTCCATGATGGCAGTATTCGCTTGAAACAGAGTTGTCACTTAGGTAAAGTGACAACTCTGACTTTTTTATTTTGTCCCACATGGATAAACATTGCTCTTCTCATCAAACAGCTTCCTCACAAACATCGAAACTGAACAAACAGCATTGCTAATGGGTGGCTGCATGAATCCTCTGGATCTAAAACAAATTATGCAGTGAGACAAAGCTGAGTGAGAAACATGTAAAAGCTGTTTAATTACTCCATCTAAAATAAAGAGGAAAACAATTATTACTGTCGACTTACACAAGGAATATACAAACATACGTTTACCTACTAAATGCTGTAATAAAATTCAGGAATAGAGGATCTGACTTGCTTCAGTCAAATCTTGCACCGCACACTGGCTTTTCACGCACACACACACACACACACACACACACCTCCAGTTTTGGCGATGATGTGCAGGACGCTGGAGAGAGGCCCATCTCCCACGGCGGTAAACGCCAGGACTCGAATGTAGTAGGTCTTGTTCGGTGTTAGATCCTGTATTGTCAGGAAGTTCGCTCCTCGAACCATCTCCTTCTCCCACTGGTTGACCTGCAGTGACGAATCGGAAGTGTAGTACACCCGGTACCCGACCACCTGTCCGTTCGCCTCCTCCGGTTCCTCCCACTGCACCATCGCCTTGGAGACGCTGAGCATGCGGCCCCTGACTCGGCGCGGCGGCGAGCTCGGGGCTTGCTCCGCTGTGCGGGCTTCCACGGTAGGACTCGGAGGACTGCGGCCGATCGAATTGACCGCTACGACCCGGAAGTGATAGTGCGAATAGGGGCTGAGGCCGCCCACGCTGTACCGCGTCGTCGCCACGGCGTCGATCTCTTTGAAGGCGTCCTGGGAGGCGGTGGGACGGTGCTGGATGATGTAATAGGAGACGGGAAGTGGGTTCCCGCTGTCCCACATTAAGGTTATGCTGGTGGCCGAACGCTCCATGACAACTGGAGCTCCTGGAGGATTTGGAAGAGCTGGAGAGAGAGAGAGAGAGAGAGAGAGAGACATTAATACTGTATATCATAAACCATGTGAATCACAACCACCAGTACATGATTTTATAAGAGCGATCCTAAAACACTATTTTGCCCCGAAATCGAACTTTTTATGAACCGGTTTTGCATCAGGTGCTTAAAGCTCATACAATCTTATGCAAAAGTTTAGGCACCCCTTGATAAATAACAGATTCGCGGGGCTTATGTTTCCTAGCAACTGCAAATTGTGAAAAACCACGAATTCTGAATGTGGTAAAAAAAATGCCTGTTAATGCATAATTTCTATAGTTTAAACTCTAAATATGCCAGCAAACATGCTCTCAAAACACTTTAATTTCATTTCAAACTCAGTTTAATACAGTGCCCCTAAAGGGACATTGGGTGAGGAGACCCTTTTTCCATCTGTTTAAGGGAAAAAATAAATAAAAATGGGACATGGGAGGAACAAAAATCAAGACCACCTGACTCATATTTCCGGATCGATCTTCCAGCACGCCAAAATACGGAAAGGGCGAGCTCCGACTTCAAACTCAATGTCTTTATATTTTATCTAGAGCTGAAAGTAAAACTCAAGTCATTCTCTCCAGGCCTATTTAACAACGCACGTGTAACTCTAACCCAATTATTATCTTGTTCGAGGAAATGTTTGCGAAATCTTGCAAAACTTGACTCGGGTATAGTTCGCAAATTAAATTCCTATTACTGATTGGATGAGACATGTCACTCAACACATACAGGAAGTACTATCAAGTGAAGTCAGAATAATTTTTAAAGCACATTTAACACAACTTAGTTGACCAAAGTAATATATAATCCTAAAATGCTGAAATGAATCCTTAAATGAAAATACATATAAATGTCCGTGTGGCTGCAGTAAATTCATATTTACGTACTCCGGCTTCTCCGAAAAAGTATTTTTCTATGAAAAATTATATACTGCCATGAAAAAAGCCGTAATAAAATGGTGGAGGATATTTTTGGTTTCTGCAAAATTGTTGTGGTGTCCGCAAACAATTATTAGTTAAAGTTCTAAGTAATAACCCGAATGATTGAGGTCGACTGTATCAGGGTCAGTCTGAATGATGAGCTTGCCTTTGACTGTGATCTGTGCTACTGTTTCAATAACGCCGAGAGTGGACATGGCCACGCAGGTGTAATTGGCTGACTGTCGGACGTCTGTGAGTTCTAGCACGTTCTTTCCGATGGGCATGTCGTCCTCCGGGGTCAGGTCCTCCGTTCCCAACATCCACTTCACATAAGGCATGGGGACGCCCAGCGCCTGGCATGTGATGTTCACCCCGCCTCCGGGCATGACTTCATAATCCATGGGTGGGACAGAGAAGCGCGGAGGGATCCTTCGAACTGGCAGAGTGTGATGATAACAGATCAGTCATCAGGTCTAATACAAAAGGGCTTGTTATCATCGCCACATGGATTCAGATGTGTGATCGAGACTAGAATTTAAAAAAAGTTCTAGAGCAGTGGTTCTCTAAAAGTGCCACTTCATAATTATGATTCATCCAACTTTATTAACAAGTCTAATATTAGAATAGTTTGGGGGGAAAAAATGAAAAGTTCTAGCAGACTTTAATCCTCTGCATGTTATAAAATCGGTTGTACATAATGTAATTTATGAATATATCATGCATGGTAATAGGCTTAGACATAAGCAGTGCAAATTCTACATACTGTAAGAGTGATTACGGTTTAAATTCAGGATTAGGATGAAATGTGTGCGCAAGACTTACCGTCTCTCAGCTCTGAAGAGAGGAAGAGAAGCAGAAGAAAGACAGAAGAGAGACAGAGAGACAGGGACAGAGAGAGAGAGTTGATAATAATAAGAGCACAGGAAAAAAAAAAATCTCATCTCAGAATAGAAAGAAATTGGTTTAGTTCAAGCAGGAGAAAACTGCTGGAAGCCATTTCATAGCCTTTACAGGACTGCTATCGTAAAGGACAATTTCAGTAGGACAGCTTTAAGGCAGTGTGGAGTAGGAGAAGGTGAAACACTCAATGAAAGATATGAATGAAAGGGACGACTTCTTTTAATACCAATACTTTCACATTTAGGTATCCGTCTAGTTTGAGGTAAAAATCTTTTAAACAAATGTTAATCTAAACTGATCCCAAAGTGGTTTGTCTATCAAAATGTCACAAAATATCTGTCAAGAGTATATATACACTATATAGTATTCGCTCCCCTGCATTCACATACATATGAACTTGAGGAACATCCAATTCTTAATCCATAGGGCTTAATATGACGTTGGCTCCGCCCCCTTTTCTGCGAAGGCTTTCCACAAGCTTTAGTTGTGTGTTCATGGGAATCTTTGACCGTTCGTCCAGAAGTACATTTGTGAGGAAGGCGTGGCTCGGATGAGCAGTCATGTTGGGACAGGAAGGGGCCGCCCCCAAACTGGTCCCACAATGTTGGGAGAATGAAAATGTCCTGGTGTGCTGAAGCATTAAGAGTTCCTTTCACTGGAACTAAGGGGCCGAGAACCAACTCCTGAAGAACAACCTCACACCAGTTAGAACATGACACCGCTCCAGTGCACAAAGCTTCTACACGTCCATAAAGACATGGGTGAGCGAGTTTGGTGTGGAAGAACTTGACTTGAGTCCTGATTGAACACCTTTGTGATGAATTAGGGGCGGAGACTGTGAGACAGGCCTTCTCGTCCAACATCACTGCCCGACCTCACAAATGCACGACTGAAAGAACGGTCAAAGATCCCCATGAACACACTCCTAAAGCTTGTGGAAAGCCTTCACAGCAGATTTGAAGCTGTTATAGCTGCAAAGGGGGCGGAGCCAACATCATATTAAACCAGATGGATTCAGAATTGGATGTTATACAAGTTCAAGATTTAAGATTGCAGCAGTAGTGCAACAGTAGTGAAGCAGATTTTTAATAAAAGAAAAAAGAAGAAGTATGTACAAAATAAAAATAAGACTAACAAGACAATGATATAAACTATATACCATATAATATAAATATAAATAGTACAGAATTATATTATATTATGTGATGAAGTGACTGTGTGTCTGTGCAGCGAATATTTTTTGCAATATAAATATTCTATTGCACAATTGAAATAAAAACCTATACAGATCAAACATAATAATGTCATAAATTCACCCACAATTACATTCATTAATTTTCTACACCACTTAGCCTGGACAGGAGACTTTGGACACGAGGCAGGGTACAGCCTGGACAGGGTTCCAATCCATTAAAAGGACACACACACAGAGACCCAAGGCGGGAATCAAACACTCAACGTACTGTTCGAAGCCACAGGGACATTCATCTGATGCTAAACGTATGACCAGCGTGAGTAAATTAACAATTTTAACAAAAGATTCTGATGAACTCACCTCTAACGTAGAGGTTAGCAGGTGTTGAGTAACGTGTCCCGTCGCTATTCGTAGCCACACACTCATATTTCCCTTGATCGGTTTCTTCGCTCCGATCAATCTGCAGAGCACCTGAACACACACACACACACACACACACACACACACACACACAAATAGCACAAACATACGATAGAATATGGCTTTTAAGTACAAATTTGACAGTCTCGTTTTAATTTATCAAATCTGGTCTATTGCCTGGTGTGCATATGTGCAATGTTTCTCACATATTCACGTGTGTGTGTGTGTGTGTGTGTGTGTGTGTGTGTGTGTGTGTGTGTGTGTGTGTGTGTGTGTGTATTTGTGTGTGTTTCAGTACAACATTGTAAAAATGTTCTGTTTTGCTGGAATATTTATTAAAAGTTCACAATAGACAGCAAAAAAAGAAAAAGGAAAAAGTGAAAATTGCTGTTTGGAATTAAAAAAGTAAAACAGGGATTAATTCAGTTATTTTCATTGATAGAAGCACAAAGTCTACAAAGAAGAAGTTAAGAAAGAAGTTTAAAAGACGTAAAAAAGACAAAAACCTTCCATTAAATAGCACAAATAAACAAACTGTATAGCATGTACAACTCTTGGTAGAATAAAATCCAAAATACGTTTGATTAGAAAGATGAAGAAAGTGGAAGGAAAAAAAACAGACAGGGTCCGAGAGGAAAAAACTGCTGAAAGATGAAATGAGGCTTCGTTAGAGGAGATGAAGGCATCCACAGAGGGATCAGGAGAGTGAAGAGAAAAATATATATTTTTATATATATATCAAGAAAAAAAAAAGAAAAAAAAAGCATCAAGATACAAGAAGTTCATGGATTCATTAATCGTTTCCTATTTGAGCACGTTTTTTATTCTAAGCTAATTACAATCTACTGTACTGTACTGTATATATATATATATATATATATATATATATATATATATATATCTTACTATCTTTAAATCAGTGGTCTCCAACCTTATTTTGCACCACGGACCAGTTTTATGTAAGACACGGTCGTAACAAAGTGCATAATAATTATGCAACACCATAGAGTTCAGTGTGAGCTTTGAGTTTGTTTCCCTCTGACAAAAAGGTTCCCTTCTAGCACTAGAATTACCGACTTTTTTATTTTCTGGTGCAAGGCCAGAGGTGTTATTCACCCCTGCTGAGATTTTCACAGGT
>JAQMYL010000013.1:6896664-6909544 GCA_030014365.1 Clarias pachynema | reverse complement strand
GATTCATGTTTGTGGCTGTAATGTGACAAAATGTGGAAAAGTTCAAGGGGGCCGAATACTTTTGCAAGCCACTGTATCAGCTCTACGGTTTCAGAACATGTGAGACAAAATGGTTTTAAACTTCCTGCAAGAAGAATAAACATACACTGATCTGTCTGTTCATCTTTGAAGGTTCAGTTTTCATAGGACATTTGTCTTTTATGTATATAGACATATTTATTATATTTGCATATTGTTATATATTATGTTTATGTAAAAAATAATAAATACTTTAACCAGTAAAGAATATTTATTTAGTCTATAGATTCTGTGATATTTAACCCTTAAATCCCAGGCAGCACAAATATGTGGTGGCAACTCAGTGTAGATCAATAACGATTTAAAATATATATATACTTGCTTATATTAAAGCCTCTCTGTTGTGTCTTAACGAGGAGGCTTCAGACTTCAATCTGTGTATTTGGGTTTTCGGATATGTCAGGTAGAACAAAAGTTATTATTACTTTTATATAAAGTAAAAAATTTTTACCACTACCAGAATATGTGAATATAAGTCGCAAAAATGTAGAACTCACAAAATGAGCTTACTGTAATATTATTATTATTGTTTTAGTCATAGAAACAACCAAAAACAACCATAGAAACGTGTGATTGTGTGTATTTGTGCTATTTCTTTGCCTTTGTGACCCATGTGTATCACTCAGCTCTAATATCGGTCAGCAAGTCATTTACATTTACATCAATGTGTCCATTCGGCAGAAGCTGTTATCCAGAGCAACTTCCATAAGTGCTCCGAGGTCTCTATTGATAAACACATCCTGTGAGCAGAGTGTCCGAGTCAAACCGGGATGTGTGATGGACTTTCTCGTGAATGTAATGAGTAAAAAAAACGATTGACATTTACAGAAGACTTTAAACGCCGTACAGTCTTAAAACACTTAACCGCCGTGAAACTGAGAACTCGGCTGGGAGTTATCGCTACATCTACCGTTACAGTCCTGACCTCGGTTCCAAGCCATTTCCATACATTTGAGCCATTAAAGGAGAGTTCCTGGGAGGCCAGGAATAGATGTCCAATCATGGTTCTGGCGTCCTGAGAAAAACATTTTTACCTTGATCGTATACAAGCACTAGTGATACGCAGGGATAAGTGTATTAGTGTAGAAAAAATAAAGGCAGTTTTTAACTCTCATCACTGTCTTCTTTTATTCTGAACAATGAAGAGTTCCGGTTTGACTCGAACGCCCTCAGCCTGCTTTCGAACAAACATACGAGCTAATATGATCAACCGAAAATGATAGCTGGACTCCTCAGCCCATATACTTGCTACCTGTATGTTCAATTACATCCCTTTTTAATTTAATTCATTTCGATTTCCATTCTAGACAAGCAGGTTTGGTTATCGGGGCGGGGAAAACCAGCTTAACGTCAACCCCCTGCGCGTGACACCATGGTTAAGAAAATGCTGATCACATATCTAACACACAGCAGAAAAAAAGTCTGAATACTGTAGTGTGGCCGGATCATTGGCTGGTGGGTCGACTTGCGTCAGACCGCAGAGAGACGCTCCTAAACTCATTAAAAAAATCACACAGAATGGCGCTGGCTGCCTACGATGCCTTCAGACATCAAGCTACGGACAGGAAGGCTTGGAGAGAGTCTGTGACCGACCACAAAGGCCCACAGAAGGGAGCAGCTGGCCACCGGTGCAGAAGGAGCACAAGCTGTGAGATTTTTGTCCCCTTAAACCAAGTGTGCTTGTGCAGGAACAGGAAATCCCACGTTCAGAAAGTTCTAGTTCTGCTGATTTCTGTTCACTTCCCTGACTTCAAGAAGTGGCACTGGTAATTCCAGCAGAGCACGGAGAACTAAATTAAACCCAGACATAAAATGTATATATATATATATATCTTCATATATATATATACATACACACAACGAGCACCCAGGTTAAGTCCATTCCAGTTTTTTTCAGACTAGGCTTCAGTAGGTCAGTTAATTGCATGTCAATACTGTTTACTGTATTTGTCTGTTTAAACACAACGGCCACACTGTTTGTCACTGTGAAATAATAAAAATGTTTAAAAAAAAATACTGCTTCATGTGGTGCTGAGACAGACAGTGAGCGCAGGGTCAATGTCTCAGTCCATCTTTCCTCTCCAGGCCTTTATAAATGCTTAATCAATAAGTTTTTTTTTCCTGTAGATTAAATAGGCCGATTAAAAATTTAACAGAACAAATGAAAATTTTATGTCTTAAAATATTCCGTATTATTATTTTAAAAATTAAGATGACAGGAAATTACACGACGACGATGATGATGATGTAATTTTTACCACCCAGTCAGTTAAAATGGAAAGCAATCAGAAAGTCCAAATGAGGAGCCTCTCATTATTATCCTAGTTAATACGTATACATATGAATCCCAGAGTACCTTTTTGATTTTTTTTTTTTTTTTTGTCTTGTGATGAGCGGTGCGGTGTGGAATATGCCTTTGCGCGCCCTGTGAGGATTACATGTCTAGACAGTCACACAATATCAGTGCGCTGAGACTTTGTCTAGTGGTTTTGCAGGAAATACACTGTCTGTAAACTTTCTGTAAGAGGTTTCACATAATGGACTTCCTTCTCTAAAATGAGTTATCCGCGGCTATAGGTTTACCCTGAGTGTTTTATTACATTTTAGATGAAGGATGTTACACGCTGCGGGTCAGGCCGGGTGATGGAGGATGTAAGTCGCTCTGTGAACGAATGATGAGTGAGGAATAAAACTCTTCATGCTATTATAGGAAAATAATCGATGATCAAGCGTCCGTCAGAGCGTCCACTGGTTAGAGTTTATTAGCTTGAAATTATTTCCTGTCCTTGAGTTACAACTGGAAGGAGGGAGGAGAAAAAAAGAAAAAAAAACAAGTAGCAGGTTTATATGAGGCTTCATTTTTCTCAAAGTGAAAGACTGCACTAGTATGAAATATTCATCATCATATGGTCAAGAGTCATCAGCACAATTGTGGCGGTTGTCCTAATTACAGTTGAACAAGGAGTCAGTGATAAATCAGCAGAACGCTCCCAGGGAAAGAGAAAAGAAAAAAAAGAAGGAAAAAAAACGTGTCTCATCTAAGTCTGAACAGGAACCAGAACATCATTATCAACTCTTTTACTGCAAAGGATTAACTTTAATATGGGTTAAACAAAACAAAAGAGGTGATTCATTTTTTATTATTATTATTATTTATTTATTTTGTACAGAAAACCTACAAGAGAGCGCACTTATCATGGAGATGATTTACAGGAATGACTATGAATAATGAGCTCAGACAAATGATTCTTTCTTCAGGAATTTAAATCCGCAGATAAAGCACCATCTTGTGTTTTATATCTCGGATCAGGTGCACCGATGTAGGTTTGACTACTGCTTGATGAAATAAAAATCTACCTTTCTTTAATCAATGGGAATGATATGTAATGGGCCCGTGCTGAAGCATCCATTACGGTGACAGGAGTAGCACATGATTGTGGAGTAGTGATGGGAAATTTGAATCATTTTAGTGACTCGGTTCTTCGAATCTCGTTCATCAAAATGAACAAATCTTTCTTTGAGTCATTTAGTTCATTTCAGAAATAAAATAAAATGTTACATTTTCAATAAATAGACCACCAATACGTCTACATTTCTACACTTATAATGAAAATATTACAATGCAGCTAAGGACATAATATAATAAACAGAATGAGCAGCTCAACTATCAAAAGACTCATTTCTGTTTCCTGTACATAATCTACAGAGGTTTTGCGATGCCCAGTAGAAAATTAACGAATCACTCTCTACTCGTTCTTCTGAGTCACATTAAAAGACTCGTTTAAAAAGAACCAATCTTTCATGAACGACCCATCACTAGTGTGGAATATGAAGCACATTCCTCGCTCTGCTGTAACTGAATTCTCAGCGATTTCACCACCAATGGTAGGAAATCACAAAAAAAAGTGAAGCAAAGAAATGCTAGCCAACAGATTATCCAGTCAGCCTGATCACGTGGAGGAAATGCGAAGCATGAGGATACGAGTCGGTAACTTCCTGTTCAGATCAGACACGCTCAGAGTCTCATCGACTCCTGACATTATGATCAGGGTTTTTCCTAACGTCAGCTCCGTTATACAGTGTATTCGGCACGAGCAGAAGGTTCGTGCAAATGAACACTCTGTTTCTCGTTTAGAAGCGTACAAGAAAAAGTGCATGAGTAGTAAGTTCCACATGGCTACAGTGACACGTTATTATTAAAGCACAACAGCAAGTGCATATGGCACTGAAGCCTCGGCCACCTGGTGTTTAAATGTGCAACCTAGATATGGACGTTCTCAAGACAGTGGACCAGGAGACCGCTGCTATTACTAAGAGAAGCAAAAGAGCTGGCATCTTCTCTTCCTTCTTCTCTTATGTCAAGTTAGATAAAGCAATTTAAGTTCACATTTATGCTTCACATGCATATAAACTTAAATAACATCCAATCCTTAATCCATAGGCTTTATAATGATGATGTTGGCTCCGCCCCCTTAGCAGCTAAAACAGCTTGAACTCATCTGTGAAGGCTTTCCATAAGGTTTAGGAGTGTGTTTATGGGAATCTTTGTTCTCGTTGGACGAGATTACCTGTCTCACAGTCTCGGCTTTAAAGCCATGTCCATGCATAGCTGGGTATTATTGTGTGGACAGCTTGTTCTGACGTCACACCTTGTGTGTGCCGATGATGTAATTGTCTGCGTGCTCGTCTCGATTTGACGTCAGCGTGGTTTATGAGGATATTATGTGCAATAGTGGACGTACGTACAGTAAACCAGTGATTGTGTTAACGTTGCGTACTGGACTTTTTACATGCGTGTACATACACACGCAGTTACTGTGAATGTACTACAAAGCTCACAGCTGCTACGTACAAAACCCTGAAGACACACAGACCCTGCAGACAGTGACGGCGGTTTTGGACGAGACCCTTCAGACTTCTACAAAGTGCAACCGTTGATGGAGTTTTGTCTAGGCTTCTCATTGGTCCCCTGTTGATTAGGGAGGCTCCTAACAGCACTTAACAATCTCCATATTTACAAATACTTGGCAACGTGTGGACATGGCCTAAATTATCCCAAAAGTGTTCTATCAGGAAGACATTTGGGACAATTTCATGCTGCCAACTTTGTGGGAACAGTTTGGGGACGGCCCCTTCCTGTTCCAACATGAGCAAGGTCCATAAAGACATGGATGAAAAAACAGAAGTACATAAACTTGAAATGAAAGTTTCAGAGATTTTAGTGGATTTTACTAAGTTACTATTCTCAAATAGTCTGCCTGCTCTACAACACCAGGGCCCGTATTCACAAAGAATTCTCTCAGAGAACTCCTATCTTAGTTTAAACAAAAAGTCTTAGCTGGGAGTCCTAGACTAAAAGTGATTTAGGAAACTTCTCAGAGCAACTCAGAGGAGGGAAAGTACAAAAAACTTTATCTTAATGAGGAGGTGTGGTCGACCCCGTTGCTCGGGATGATGCAGCAATTCAGGGACTGTGATTGGTTGATAGAAAAATGTGTAAAGGTCTTAAATGCGCTCTTTGTGAAAATAGAACATATGATAATAGAACAGACAGTGAAATAATAATGTTTGTATATAAAGAAATTGTATAATCATGACTACAGGCTACTTTATGCAAAGTTTTATAGGCTAAATATATTTAAGTTAATTAAAACAGCCAAATTATGAAAACGTGTCTACTTTTGAAGCAACCAATTTCCACACAGTAATTACTATATTTAAGTTCTTACATTTATTTACCGTACTGATTTTATTACTTGGAATCCATTTCAGATTGATGGGTGCAAAATGACTCAGATTTTACCAATTTACATGATTGCAGGACATCTGTTTAAGTTGCGCTTTTGGATGGTATGTAGTCAACAATCTGAGAGAGATGGAAGGAAGTAAAAGAGCTAGAAAACCAAATTGGACAGAAAAGCAGTGTTTACTTTTAGCTTTACGTTCAGTGTTTGGGGAATATTTCTTTCCGCCATTTTGTCCTCTTAAGCCTCTTAAAAGTTCTTCTCTCTACTCTTAACAACTTTTACCTGCTTCCAGGGCTAAGATGTTTCGTGAATCATTTTTATCTTTACTAAGATTTAGTCCCAAATTTAAGGGGAAATTCCAAGAAAATGTCATAATTCTAAGAATTTTCTTAGAATTTCATCACTAGGAGCAATTTTTAGGCTTAAGAAGCTTTGTGAATACGGGCCCTGGAATCTACGTACATCATATAACAAACCGCATGCTGGAGGATGTGTTTGGCCGCTTGGCTATCACTCAGAATATGACAAAAAACACTAATCACATCAAAACACAGAATATTGACTGTGGGAAAGCAAATGATTCACTATTTGTCCAGTTCACTTTCTCTATTAATATGAGGTACCTCTGGTCTTGCTTGATAAATTTCATATTGAACAAAACAAAACAAAAAAAAGGTTGTGATACACAGTACGATCAGTGTGATTGAGAATTGTAGGAGCAGATATTCAATTCTAGCTTGGCATGAGAGAACATATCCTGCACCAACACACCACTAATTTTCATTCGCCCACAGCTGTTAGGCTTCTGCACTGACTGGATTGATGTCTCTCTCTCTCTCTCTCTCTCTCTCTCTTTGTCCAGCCTCCAGGCTGCCTTTCTTTTGATCAGTCTTTTGTAACGATACTGATCAAAAGCATTTTGGAATTAATAAAGATGGCATCTTAGTTTGTTCATGGAATTTGCTTCTGGATCAATAAAGTATCTATCCATCTATATGATAGAACTAAATAAACATGACCTGCAATCTTACATAGAATTCTCAATAATGTACTTATTTCCGGACGTGGGTGCACACTATTGTTGCGTTATTGTGAAGTGGAAGAGGGTGGATAGTGGATGTCTCAGAGAGAGTATGTATTAGCTTTCAACCTTCCCCTTGTGGTAGATGTTGTATGATAGGGGAGAGCTGGGTGGTGGGCAGGAAGAGGCAGATGATGAAAACAGGGGGGGCGGGGGGGGGGGGGTATCTTCTCTAGGGTGGTGTGGTGTTGCAACGTGGTAGGATGCTGCAGCAATTATCATTGTTTCCTCACAGCTCCTGGGTCCTTGTTTAATCCTGAGCTCAGGTGACTAAAAAGTTTCTTTGGGTTCCTCTGACGTCCATCCATTTCCTAAAAGCCTACAGTTACAGTGCTCCTGAGACGAGCTTAATTAATTAATTAGTTAAAGTAGAACATCTCAAACACCAAGTTCCCTCTTAACGACTCTCTGCTAAATATACACATAACAACCCATGCACAAAGTTCAGTCACTCAGTTCCTATAAATCGCATCGCGGGAACGTGAATAAATGCACTATAAGCACAAAGCTGCTGCTGCTGCTGGCCCATGTGCATTATTAATGCAGAAACGTACTGTATAAGACGTGGCCGCATGCTTTAAAAATGTGCAAGCTTTAAGTGAGCCCGAGCTATGATTAATACAAAAGAAATGAATTATTTAAAACTTCTTCCTCTTTCCTTTGCTCTTCGCTCTGGACCCAGGGCCAGGTTCACCTTTGCACATCTAATGTGAGAGCCCATACAAACATATTCACACACCAACAGGTTCACCGTTCTTATGAACTTTTTTGTTTAAAAAAAATAATAAACTAAACAAAACAAAACACAACGCAGCTTACCTTGTCAAAACGGAGCAGAGTCGGGAATGTCACAAAATTCTCATGAGGACACAACTTTTCACCCTAAATATCTACCTCTAGTTAACCTTCATCATTATTTTATATTTCATTCCCCGAATAACAAGTGACAAATCGCAGGTTTACATACAGTAATTGCACTTGAAACTCTCCCATCTTTTCCACATCCTCAAACGTTTCCCGTTTCTCTGTAACACGACAAGCTGTTTTAATGAAAGCAATTACAGGAGCGATCATTAAATGTAACTGTAACCATTACAAAGTATGATGTGTTGTTCATTAACAAATGGGTGGGAAAAAAAAGTCACAAGTCACTGAAGAAATTTGCTTTTCCAATAAAAATAACAAATCTCGAAACTGAATCTAATGACAATTTAATATAAAAGTGTATTTTCGTCTTTAATAAATAGTGTATGCATGGTTCTGTGGGATTTATTTAGCTGTTAAAGGAGTTAAATTATTTACTTTATATACTATACAGTATACTTTATTCATGTCCTCCAGTGAAGAATATACTGTATATTATAAGCCATAAGTCAAAAATTTTCCGCACTCTGGATATATTAACACTTCTGTTGGTCTTATCAGTGCTTCCCATACTGTCTCCAAAGTAACTGCTGTGCAGGTGTGAACAGGTTACATCAGATTGTTTGTAACTTCAAAAGAAGAGTACCTTGCAGTTATAATTTTTTTTGTGGTCTGAGGGTGAACCTGGTGCTGAAACAACTCATGGAAGAGCATAAACAGAAGTGTTTGGATATCTGCAAAGAACATTTAATCCGATACTATAAGGAAGGTGAAAGTTTCTTATAGAGAATCAATACTGGTGACGAGACACGGATTCGTCACTACGGGTCTGAGAATAAACGTCAGAGTATGGAACGAAAACATCCTCAATATCCGACCAAGTTAAAAAATTCAACCATCACCAGGAAAAATGATGCTTACAATTTTTTAGGATTCTCAAGGGCCAGTATTGGAACATTATCAGGAAAAATGTTCAACAATCAACAGTGCTCGTTAAGGTGAGACGCTTATTGAAGAGCTGAAGCCTGAACTTCAGATTTAAACGCAGAGGACTGATATACAAGGGCGTCGTGATCTTGCATTTTGCCCACACTGCCGACACTTTTTAAGCATCCTCCTTATAGTCCTGAACTCGGTCCATCAGACTTTCACCTGTTTGGTCCCCTGAAAGCAGCCCTACGAGGACGAAGGTTCACTTCTGATGAAGAAGTGGAAACAGCAGTGCATTCGTGGCTCGCAGCTCAGCCAAAAACATTTTTTAATCAGGGAATATGAAAGCTTGTTGACAGATGGTCAAAGTGTATTGGAAAGCAATGAGATTATGTCGAAAAATTATGTATTTGTCTTTTTAATATTAGGTTAATAACAACATGTTCTTCAGCCAAAGTAATTTTGAGAGATAATTTTTGACTCAACCTTGTAGTATAGTATATTTACAAATAGATAGATAGATAGATAGATAGATAGATAGATAGATAGATAGATAGCTTGTCTGGCAAAAATATTCATACCCTTTGAACTTTTCCACATTTTGTCATCTTACAACCACAAATGTAAATGTATGTTATTGGGATTGTATGTGATAGACCAACACAATGTTGCACATAATTGTGAAGTGGAAGGAAACGGTTTTTAAATTTTTTTTTTTTTTACATTTGTATTCAGCCCCCTTTATTCTAATACCCCTAATGAAAAGCCAGTGGTACCAATTGCCTTCAGAAGTCACCTAATTTGTAAATAGTCATAGATAAATAGATAGATAGACAGATAGATAGATAGATGGACAGATGGATGGATATATTTTATTTGAAGAGTTTATCTGACTTAAACAGACTATTTCTCCTTCAGTACAACCTGTCTTGGTATTTTACTGAGGAATATGACTAACATAAATCTTATTTAACAAAAAACAAACAAAACAAACAAACAAGAGATGCTAAATGCTAAAACAGAGAGACGCTGTGGGTGCACGAGACAAAAGTGGTGAGATGCTAAGCTAACCCAACCACTCGAATACAGCTGACTACACCCGAATTAGCAATGACAATAAATAAAACAAAAAATCAACGATTCACTAGAGACTCAGTCGTGAAAACTACTCCGCCTATTCACGGCTCGGTTAAACGGTTTAAATAGCTCGTTAGCATTTTTTTTCCTCTTAAAGCGCTAGCATCTCCTACCTGACCCACATCAGTCTCGCGCGCGCATCCCTCGGCAAACGAGATGATCTCCACCGGCATTAAATCCTCGTTTTTTGTGTGTGTTTCTTCTCGTCTCCGTCGCCACTTTTCACGTTGATTTTATTTTATTAGTAGTATGATTTTTTTTTTTAATAAGAGAAAACGCCGTTTTTTTCCGTTAAAACGCGCGAGGGCTGCCTCTCTTTGCAGAGATGCTGCGCGCGTGGATGCAGCGGAGGGGAGTCTCGCGGTCGCGCGCGCGCACGCACACACACACACACACACACACACATACAACACGCGCAGGAGATGAGTGATGTACTGACCAAATCCTGTTCCTATTGGACAGCCCATATTTATTATTTTATTATTGCATGATTAACGCATCGCATTATTTCTTGATTTTTATAAACCTTATATGTTTTCTTTTGTCTCACACTGATTGGTCACTTTATTAGGAACAGATTTAGTCATGCAATTATGCAAGGAGCCAATCATGTGGCAGAAAGTGTGATGCGTGAACTTTTCACAGATGCGAGCCAAGAGCTTCATCAAACATCAAAATGTGATTCCAATGACTTGCCGTGGCTGTTGCATACTGGTGTAAAAATTTCAGTAACTATCCTGGTATTTTCTTGCCTGGCAATTGATTAAGGTGATATATTAAGGGACAAATTACTCACTCGTCATCTATACCGCTTTGTGTACAGGTTCACGGGGGCCTGAATCCTATTCCAGGAGACTGAAGGCATGGGGCGCCAATCCATACAGACACTCACACGCTCATTCACACACTACAGGCAATTTGAGAATGGCAATTAGCCTAATCTGCATGTCTTTGGACTGGGTGAAGAAACGGAGGAACCGGAGGAAACCCACCAAGCACATGCAAACTCCATGCACACAGACCCGAGGCGGAAATCGAACCCTCGACCCTGGAGATGCAAAGTGACAGTGCCGACCACTAACCCACCAACCTGGCACAAAAACACTGCAACGATGCAATGAGCATCAAGTGCACATTGGTTCACCAAAACTTGTGTTCAGTTAAAGCAATTAAAGTGAAATCACATGAAATAACTAGAATCTGTTTTCCATTCAGCTTTACATATCATAACAAATGCACTCATTACTCATCACTCATCATGTCTACTTTCATTGAGAAGACAATGGAGTGTTTTTGTATACACACTTCAAGTTATTTCATTTCTATCTGAATTGTTGTAAGCAAAAAAAAAAACATTGCATTATAATACTTCATTGTTGAGATCTTAATTTAACAGGACAGCTTTTACTTAGAGCGCAATTATCTAGCAATTATAGTTATAGTGCATCATCATTTGTTTTACTAGTGAAAATGCATGAGGTCGTGTAGAGAAATGTCCTTTTTGGTGCAGCAAAACAGATTGAGTCTCACCCTTGCTTCACCTGGATTGTGTAATGATATACACTACATAAGACTGTAATCATTAAGACTACAGTACGATGCTCATTGTACACATCCTTCTAACACACTTACCGTACAGCATACAGCTTTAGAGGTGAAATGATTTATAATCCTACTTCCTCTTCCTCGTCTGATGACTCTCAGGAAATTTTTTCATTACGGATCTAAATTCATTACAAGCTGCTTGTTTACAGAACCGTAATACTTAAGCATTAGTAACAGTACTTAAGCCTCACTGCTCAATGTATTCTACAGCAAAACATTGCTTTTATCACATGTATGGAAATGAAGACTAAGCCAACCACAGACGTTAGCTGCAGTACAACTGGAACAAAATGCAAAAAAAAAAAAAATCAGTCTTGCATGCTCCATTCAGACACACACACACACACACACACAACTTAAGCAGCCTACTTCCTAGAGCGATATGTTAATGAGGCTGCATTAAGCTGCTTCACTTGCAGGAACTCAGTCAAGTACGCTAAAAGATGTCTGCACAATCCGGCACTCTCAATCACACAGACACACTGAGGGACAAAAAGTGAGTGAACTACTTACTTCCAATATATATTTTAATAGGTTAAAAATTTAGTTTAGGGTTCTAGCACACTCACACAAAGATACACACTTCAGGAAGTGTGTGCAGACTGTGTGAGACACTCTTGAACATAATGCACACACACACACACACACACACACACACAGATGCACAACATCAAAGAAGTGACATTTAATTAGTCTAACTACATCTGAGCAAAACAGAGGCATGAAAAAGAGAGAGAGAGAGAGAGAGAGACTATAAATACACACTGCATATTTTTATCTGAATTAATCAGAATTTTAATACATGTGATTAGAGACTGTGAGGCAAAAAGCCTCACTGTCAAGCATGAACCAAAAATGTTTAACAAGTGTGTCATGGATTACACATGATTAATAAAGTTTGTTATTATCGTTATAATCCTGTGTACAGTGAAACCTCGGATTACGAGTAACGCGGTTTGCGAGTGTTCCGCAAGACGACCAAAGATTTTTAATAAATTTTGACTTGAAAAACGAACAAGTCTTGGTTTTACGAGTACTGAGTATCATGTATCACGCATGCGCTTCTTGTTTTGATGCCGAGCGTCACGTGATCACCACTGAGATAACAGTTTTTCTCTCTCTAGCGCTGCGGAATTGTGGGTAATCGTCTCCCCTGCTGAGTCTTAGTGCGTCTCTTACTGGCTTACTGGTATAATCAACATCCGTGCACGCGTGTACTGTTTAATATAACACTGTGAACACGTGTGTGTGTAAAACATATTTTATTTTGTGCCTGTATGTGTGTGTGTACAGCGCGCGTGTAAAGCAAAAGCAAATCTCATTAGAGAGGTTAAAGATCCATTTTCTCTCTCTGTATCAGGCTGCTCCTACCCCTCCTACTTTCGCCTTTACACACACACACACACACACACACACACACACACACACTCTTTCTCTC
>JAQMYL010000013.1:6876314-6888711 GCA_030014365.1 Clarias pachynema | reverse complement strand
TATATATATATATATATATATATATATATATATATATTTTTTTTTTTTTTTTTTGTGTGGCGCAACATGAATCGCTACACAAAAGAATCACTGATTCGATATATCACTGAATTCACTGAATATATAAATATTAAAATATATTGAAAGTTCACATTTTCTATTTGCATTTATTAAAAAAAGCAAACAAAACATGAAAAGCATATGCATGGTGGTGCTCTTCATCTCTTACCTTTTTCATGCTGTTTCACTGAATTACTGGATCTGAGGGGAAACCAAAGAGAAAGTGCTATTAGTGGGTGTTTTTTATTATTATTATTATTATTATTATTTTTTAAAGCAGTGAGTAATGTTGACGGGGGGAAAAAATTACGTCTGGCTATGTGTTAAACCATTTATGATCAATAGAGGGCATCAGTGCATTCAGTACCTCGGGATATACAGTACCTCATAGCTATTCATATGAAACATGTTGGCACCGACTTATTAATGGGTCGTCACTGGATATTGCATGCCACAAGGTCATGAGGAACCGACGAACAGACTACAAAGTCAGTTGAGTGGTGGTAAAATGTGTAACTATGACATTGCACAGAAAACACAGGTTTAGCTTTACTAAGATTGGCGCCTTAAGGGATTCCAGCAAATGGAGTGAGGGAAGCAAGGGCAATAGCTCTTGGGGATTGTGGTGGATCGAGCTGCCTTCCATCTTTCAGAAAGGAGGTAGCAAGATTATGAGGCCCGTGAGAGGCACTGTAACAAACGGCAACGGCTGCCCCATACTGTACACCTCAATAAACAGGGACTTGGTATTTGTTCAACTACACCTAAATGTATAATGAGAATAGGACCCATTCAAGTTGTTGAATACCTTCTACTCAAGATCATAAAAGGGCATAGGGCTCTTAGTGTCATAGGTTTAGCCGTACTCAGGATGGCGCCTTAAGGGACTCATGTAAACGTAGTGGGGATCCTATGTCATGCTCTTGGGAAATGTGATGGATGGAGTAATCTTGCCCTTTTCTGAAAGGTTGTATTGTCAAAAGCCATCCGTTAAATACCATATATCCAGGATCATACAAGGCCACAAAGCACATCTAAGGGCCATGAAATATGACGAGTTTAGCTTTTGAATTCTGTGCAGTACGGGGGAAGCAATCAACAGTAAAGGCTGAAAGGGGAACAGTAAACCAGTGAACAGTGAAGCCAGTAGGTGGCTGATGGATCTTGTCACAGTGAGCCGTCTGGCCGATTCGATGATTAATTGTCAAGACGTTGTCTCAGAACTGGTTAAAGGACGCCTTTCCTTATTTTTACTTGTTTGATATGTTCTGATCATAGAGCAGTAGGACATAAGTCGGCACAGGTTTTACGCCGGATGCAACCCTCCCATTTCATCCAGGCATGGGACCGGCATTGCATCCAGTGGCTGGGGTTTTGGGCATTGGGTAGAAATTGAACCCAGGCCTTCCGCATGGTAGGCAAGAAATCTACCACTGAGCCTCCAATGATCACCTTGGTTTGAATATGTACATGCATATTCAAAAAAGGAAATCATGGTGATTCTTACTGCAGGTGATTCTAGTCTGCCGCATTTCTATATTTTAGGTGTTGTACAGTACAGTAGTTGTACAACAATGATCCATGAATAAGTAACGGGACATTAATTCAGTTCCTCTTGTCCCGCAGGCATGCTTACAGTTTAGTAAATTGCTTTCTCATAGTTGTTTCTTTTTCTTTTCTTTTTTTTTGTAAATAATGAAAGGAACTTTCTTTCTTTTATGTCTTTATTCAAAAGTCTGGTACATAGGAAAAAAAGGAATTGTGTGATACAAATATGTAAAGCATCTTGATCGCGTGTCTTTCATTTCTCTCTTACACTTATTTAATGAAGAGGTGAGCCATAATAGGGTTTTTTATGTTTGGTTTGTAATTGTTTGTAAAATGTTAAAAAATATATATATATATACATTATTAAAAAAAAAAAAAAAAGTCTGGTACATAAACACAATAACGGGGCTAAGTGAGATGTGTTTAATAGTCGTCTTTTTACAAAAGGGACATGTATTAGAGAAAGAAAAGCTGCGATTTATAGTGGTGGACTGAAACAGATGAGGTAAATGCGTATTTTTAGCATGCTACGTAGCCTGACTGCCAGAAAGAGTAGGATGCATCTCTGAGTAGCCTTCAATAATGTATCAGAGTATGCTCTAAATACTCTCAGAGAAATCTTTATGAGCGTGCACACACAAGCATACACATTCTTGAAGATACCATGGCAATGCAATCTTTCACATGCTCAGAATAGAAAAACTTGTCTTCGAGAAACAAAGTTTGCCTCTAAAAATAAGTAAAAGTTTGCGGCCTTGTGTGTGTGTGGACATGTGGGGAGGGAAAAAAAAAAACAGAAACCCTGAAAGCAGGATAAATATGAGTGACTTCTCTGCTTACCTGTGCTAAATTGAGAGTAAACACATGCTGCCTCATGCCGGGCGAATGAAAGACAGACTCCACTGGATTCTCCTGAAAGATTAATAGCATCTTAAGCACACACACACACACACACACACATATACACTCACCCTCTAACACACTGAATCACTTTCTAATTACACCATCAATCCATAAGAACCTCAACTAGGTAATTTAAAGTGAACAAATGCTAATCAAAATGCATCAGTATGGTGTGAAATAAACTCTGTGATTCATACCTTTTCACTTCTGAACTCATGAGGTAGCTTTTTTTTTTTTTTTTTTTTTTTTTTTAAATATTCATTTAAAATGTTTTCAGTGAGTTACGAGTGAAAGAATGTCAATGAATCATTTCCTCTAAGGATTCCCTGTCACCATCTTAGCGGGCGTTTCATTATTCTACATCGATATGCCGCTAACAAAGTTTGCTAAGCACTCACGGCCTGAGAGACTGACTCGACTGACTCGACTGATTCCTTTACCTCAGAAGCTTCTTGACCAGAAAAGCCTTTGTGATCTGATATAATCTCCTTTTTTAGATTACATCCCATAAGTAAGAAAATGTCAACGCCTTAACGCTTTAATTCTATGCTGACGTAACCTCCGTTACTCTCTAATCTGCTCACTACTGTATGTGGCACACTAGCTTGTTAACAAGCTAGCTCTAAGAGCTAGAACATTAGCCTCTTACTGTAGATAGTCACTTGGTGATTTAGCTATACATGGTCTAAAGAAATCACACTGAAATGAACAAATCTCTAATTTTGTCTCCTTATTAATTGCAAAGTCATTATGAATTGCCTCTAAACTGTCCATGTTGTGTTTTACAGTTAATGCTAGCTACAAAGCTGACTAGCTTCTAACACACGGAACAAGGAATCCCAAATTCCTCTCTAACCCGCACTAGATTTCCCTTTTTTTTTTTTCTTTTTTTTGCTATTTACAAATCAACCAAGCCCACCTCTCAACCTTCGGAAAGTTGCGAGTGGAGTAGCTGAATGGTGTTCAGGTAAATCTCAAATGTTTTAATATATATATTTTGTTCCATTAGATACTAAGCGACTCCAGGAGTTGCAGACTTTGGACAAACTTTTTGGACATCCACCACAAGAGAAGACTGATGTGGCATTGGCCCGTTCCTGTAGCTCTGTAGTCCAGCAAGCAACCAATTTTCCTTTTTCATCTCCTTTTTGACTGATTCTTTTCACTGGAAGTTTGTCACAATGCTGTTGCCTTTGTGTAACTCCTGTATAAATCATACTTTAAGTTGAGCAGTGTGACTCTTAATCTCCTTATGTTCTTATATATGCTTCTCCTTCAAATGCAGTTCTGTTTCTCATGTACATCTCAGATTTCTCAAATGTGTCTCAAAAGTATGTCTCGCTTTGTGTCTCAGTTATGTCTCTTTGTTTCTCCTAAGTGGGGTTTAGGAGAAATAGAAAAGACAATGTCAAACTTGTAATGAGACAGCTCAATTCAGTCTCATGAGACAAGAAAAAGCTCATTCTGAGCAACAAAATTTTGCTATGGGTACCAAGAATGTTGGCAAGGACGGTAGCAAGAAGAAAAAGGAGCCACTTTCAGTTTTGTTTTTCATTTACTGTCTTTTCCAAATGTTTTGATTGTTTTTATATGAAGAAATAATAGTATTATAGTGTTGGAAATTGGTAATATTGGTAAAGTTTTGGGGGGGCTGGAACACATTATGTGCATTTACATTATTTCCTATTGGAAAATGTGTTTCGCTATTTGAAAATTCTCCCTAAGAATTCCGGTACATATTAAATTCGTATGCAGAGGTAATATAACAAGATTTACAGGACTGCGTAACACCACCGCTGTTTATTCTCCTCCCCTTTTGGCAACATAGTACAAATTTAACACTATTTTCACCCCGGTAAATAAGAAATGCTTGTCAGCCATTAGGGCCCCCTACTGGCCTGGAGCCCTTGGTGGTTTCCTGCCTTTCCTGTTGACAAGCAGCGCCTCGTTTCAAATGCTACAAGTGGCCACATGGTGTACACTATGTTGTTGTCAATGGAAGGTCAGAATGGTACGGTAATATATGTGCAATACTGTAACACAAAGAATATTTCTATACTGTATGCATACAGTATAACTGGGATGCATTGTAAGCTGCTGTATGTCTTGGATCATACAGGAGGAAAAAAGTACCAAAAGTACCAGGTTCCAAAAGTGTCCAGTGTTAGCAAGAGCTTATTTTCTCATTCTCCACTATGTTTAAATTCATATAAATGAGATATTTAAGCAGTGCAGACAACAAATATTGGACTCAGAGCTCCAGAGTGCAGTTGTGCTACTATAAGTTGCTCAGAGACCTACAGTACAGTAAGAGACGATGAGCGAGACAGATTGGATGGCAATATGGGCCTGTTTGTGTCTACAGATTAGGAGTGTCCCACTGGTGTAACTATCAGTGACCGTCTTACAGCATTGTGGGTAGTGTAGGAAGCAATCAGCCAAAGCAAAATTAGACCAAGTTGTCAGTAAAATAAGTTTAAATATTTTGCAAAACTGAAGCTCACACATTTGTTATGAATCTAATTGCGGTCGATTTTCCTTTATATGCCTGACTAAATCAGTTCCTTTAGTCCTTTGAATCATATATCATACCAGAGGCAAATTCTGTATGCATGCATTCCAAGAAATAATTGGATGCAGACATAGAGCCAAAGGCAAAGCTATTGGGCAAACAAAACCGAGCCATTTCTGTGCACCACAGGGAGTGTATGTCAGGTTTGCTAGTGCTTGAGTTCACCAATGCTGATGTAGGGCCTATACATTTACCAGCATATAAAGCATTTTTATTGCTCTCCACTCCTGGCACTAAAGTCACAATGTAATGCCTTTAATCAACGCCCCACTTAAAGAAAACCTATATCTCCCTCAGCCTTGTAAATTTGCCCAACATTTCGCTTTTACCAAAAAGCACAGCTAATAAAAGTGATTGAGAAGACAATGTTCTAAAGTCTGTGATTAGAATGCAGGCAGGGAAAACAGTTACACCAAAGGTTATGTTACTCGGGAGTCTTAACTCTAATCCAGTGGTTCTCGACTCTGGTCCTGAAGGAGCACCTGCCCTGAACAGTGTTTCCCCAGCTCCCAGCACACGTGATTAAACTAATCAGCTGATTAACACCCTGAAGTTGGTGTGACAGAACAGGGGAGACATTAAAATGTGCAAGGCAGGTGGTGCTCGAGGAGCAGGGTTGAGAACCAATGCTGTAATCAATGCCCATTCATGTACCCCAAGATGTTAAGTGTTAGTCTTGCAAGGTCTACATGTTCACAGCGAAATGCAGGTAACAGCTAATGTTAGTGAGCCAATAGCCCAGAGAATTTACATAAATCTGTGATAAACACCAAAAGTATTGGGACAAAAGTGAAATTCAATGTTTTAAAAATAATGACAATCAAGATGACGAGGTAAATTTGTTTGTAATTTTATGCAATAGAATTGCTATACTTGTAGTCCCAGACTACATGTTCTGTTCAGGGAGCACATTCGTAAGTTGCATTTGTTCCTAAGTCCGACAAAGTGAGTCTTTGACAGGAATATACAATCATACCAATCCACTCGCCTAAATCTGTCCCCTTTCTCCACACTGCCATAATTTTGTCTTTGAGCTGTTTTCCACTGTATTGGACTGTGAACTCTGTTTTGTTGAGTATTTTCCGAAATTAGGATTATTCAACATCAGAAAGACCTCTGCATTCCTCTGGTCTCACTCGCTAAATCCATGCTGCTTGATTGCTTCCCGAAGATCATAAACATAAAAGTGCTACTGCCTTCTTCATCATTGTTCAACAGTTTGCTATTGGTTTTAGGTCTGGAGCTGATTCAGCCCATGGCTCCAGGAGCTGAATGTCACATTTCCAGTTTTGCAGTTAATTATCACCAAATCTTCGGCCACATAGGTGAGAACTAATTAGTGGAATCACCTGTTTTGTGCGCTGGGAGAACTATACTACTGTACATGCCATATGTTGCCTTAATACTTTTGGCCATCACTGTAACCAGGGACGGTTGATATAAATAGATTAAGAGGGTCAAAAAGAATAAATATATTAGTATCTATTTGTTGTAGACAAGGGAGGTAAGGACTTTGAGTCAGACTCTTGCAGTGGAATCATGTCACCATAGTGACATGCAGTATGTATTATGTATGCATAGCTAGTCATATTCTACATCCACACCTTACTCTGGTTTCCATTTCCCACACTCGTGATTGTGTGTTTTTACAAAAACCCTATATAAATATCTTTTTTTTTCTACGCGAAGGCAAAAAAGTGAAAAGTAATGAAACGTACAGTCAGTGTTGTGTGAAAAGCCTGCTGCGATATTTGTACATAAAAATCTATGCGCTATGAGATCAGAAGTCTGATACTGAATCTAATTCAGAAACAAGTGCTGCAATTATAATATTGCTTAAGGAAAGGAAAGGAAAAATCCACCCTGCCTGTTAATCTTATTGCATATTAATCTTTGGAAGTTTTTCCGCTTTAATGTAGTTTCATACTTCTTTCATCATCATGTTGGTCTGTTTTCACTTCGAATAGCTTCTTTACCCACAACGCCGGTTGATTATGTGATGATAGAGATGCCTCGTTTCAGCTCGAAGACACTAAGGGAATTTAATCTTTCATTCTGTCCAGCTCTCGCACCTTGTCATCGGTACACTCTGCTCCAACAGATCTTCATCATCCGTGCTAAAACCGTCAACATTAAGCATTGCTAAATTGCATTCCGAAGCTTTGATTCCAATGATTGCTCCACTTTGTCGTTAATGTGGCATCAGACCTCGTTGGAAAATGCTGAGTGAGAATAAATCTCTTTTTACTTTAGTTTCTGGGAGCTAACTGAGAAACCTGGGTGTTTTATTAATTTCCTTGATGTTTGAAATCACTAACACTCCTATTGAGCGCCATTGTACAGTCAGTGCACTACTGTGACATCAGTGTAGCACAAAAAAATCTCGAATAAAATACACTATCAGTCAAAAGTTCGGACACACCTTCTAATTACATGGTTTTCCCTCATTTTTATTTCTTTATATATTATAAAACAAATGCGAATGCGTCCAAAATATGCAAAAACCTCATTTGAACAATAAATGATATTGAGATGTACAGTACCCGCTACTTACTGTATGCTCTGTAAAGCCTTCATAACGCCTATAATCTGAGGTGCTGGTTGTTAATTGCTGATTTCTGAGGTTAATTGGTGATTTCTGTCTACTAACTGTTGGCGTTGTTACTTAATTACCTAATGCCATGTGTGTTTTTTCACAGTTTCACAGCTTTTGCTCTATAAATCCAAAACGGTGTCCAAACTTTTGACTGATACTGTGCATCCTCAACCAACAAATAAGCACCTAAATCACTAAACACATCACAAAAGCAATATCTCACGTATTTCAGGGTAAACATACTGTACACACATAACCTGAATATTATGTTTCTATATTAGTAAAAATGTTCCTGCTTGCTGCGTACACTTTGGCAAAATGGGTTCTCAAGGCATGGTATAACCATTATGAGCATCTTAAAGGGATAAAAAAAAAGGAAGCGGCATAAATACTTAAATGTTGTTTGCTGAGGATTTCTGGGAAGACCAGAAATATGTGTGTTTTGGTTCAAAGATTGGTGCTAGTCATTTCTGGGTATTTTACATCCAATAAAAGGAAATGATGTTTGTGTGTATGTATGTGTGTGTGTGTGTGTGTGTGTGTGTGTGTGTGTGTGTGTGTGTGAAGAAAGACAGCACAAATTGGAGATTCATACTGAAGTGCATTCTGGGTTTCTCGTGCAGTATGTGTTAATGCACAGTATGTCTAAGCCAAGAGTATTAAGAATATACAATGCGTGTTCAAGTCAAACCGGGACTTTTGATTGTGCACGATAATCAAAGTAAAAACTCCCTTTATTTCTCTAATATAATCGTCTGCTACACTAATGCACTTTCCCGAGAGTTTAAATAGTGCTTGGATACCATCAAGGTAGAAAGTTTTCTCAGTATGCAGGATTGCCTAATTGATTGCCTGATTAATGTCTGGAACGCTGGCCTCCCAGGAGCTCCTTTAATAGCCCAAGCATGTGGAAATGTGTTGGAGAGAGGTCAGGACTGTATGGGGGGTATAACATCCAGCGAGTTCCTGTAATGTGCAAGTGGTGTTCCACGCTTTCATTCACAATCGCAGTTTTTACGCTTTTATTCACAATGAATTTCCTCACAAATCCCGGTTTGACTTGAACATGCCTCGTAGAATAGCTTGACACACCAAAAAAATTCTGTCATTGGGACCTTGCTGCTTTGCAGTGTGTGGATGTGTGTGTGCCCTGCAATGGATTGCCATCCTGTCCCGGTTGTACCCCACTTGTGCCCTAAGTGTCTCCAGGCCCACCGTTACCAGTAATACAGGATAGCTCGGTATAGACGGCGAACGAGTGCGTGAAGTTCAGGTTTTTTGTAATCATGGTTATACAAGGCTTTATACTGTATAAGGTTTGTCACGCATGAGGCGATTGTGAATGTTCGCAAGTTATACAGAAACTTGGAAAGAAAGAAAAAGAGACAAAAGGACACAAAACAACTGTGTGTTTGTACTGTATGTGTGTGTGTGTGTGAGCAAGACTGAGACTAAGCTTTACTCGAATGCGGTGTTTTATTGATCTCAATGGACATTAAACTGAGAGACATATTAAAAATGTCCACACGGAGACCTTGAGACGACCGCATTGGACCGAAAGATAGAGAAAAGGAAAAAAACAAGCAACACACAAGAATCTATATATTCTTAACCTAAAACCTATACTTAACCTAATACCTACTGTATACTGTACAGTATATATATATATATATTATGTTTGCTGTTTGTTCCAGAGACAATTATAGAGGAGAACAAGATTACAGTATATATAGTATATTCTTGTTCTTATATACTATATATACTGTATTCTTCTTCTCCTCTTTAATATACAGTAGGTATATTATAGAGTATATATACAGTTAGGTTTGTCTAAAAGTAAATCTCTCACGTCTGAATTCTCGACTGTTCGTCTTTTCAGATCTGGAACAAACATCAAATTATCACCTTGGTGTGTGTCGAGCATTACTTATTTTACATTATTTATCACCTTCCTGTTTCACACCCTGCTCCTCGTTAACGTTCTCCACTCACACAGTAAAAATACCATCTCTCTCTCTCTCTCTCACTCACTCACTCACTCACTCACTCACCTCAACGTTCTCCCACAGAGGCGATCTGAAAAGAGAGAGAGAGAGAGAGAGAGAGAGACGAAGGTTATCACATGATCGCATGATTATACAATTACGACATTTTATATTAATTGCTGATTGTGATTATTTCATGCTCCTCGCTCTTTCATGTCTTTGTGGCGGATGTCCCTAATGAAAATAATACAATGAGGCTTCCTGTGCTGTTTATTCCAAAGTTTGGGAAGAAAAGTCGAATGTAAAGCTGTACGTTTTGAGACACCTCAATCTGTTGTTGATTATTTTCCCTAAGCAGCATGCACCATACCTAATGTTTCACTCACTCACTCACTCACTCATCATCTATACCGCTTCATCCTATACAAGGGGGCCTGGAGCCGATCCCAGGGTACGAGGCGGGGTACACCCCTGGATGGGGTACCAACCTTTTGTTTCATTCAACAAAATATACGCTGGTACTCATCTACTCATATACTGCACATATTATTATGTGAGATTGTACATAGAAATATAAAGTATTATTAATATACTGTATATTTCCATCCACATAGCCACATAATAATGTGGGATAAGAAGATTAATAATTATTATAATATCGAACTGGAATATAATGAATAATCTAATTAAAGCAATTTTACTTTGTGTGGCAGGAGCGTTCTTGATTCTGTCCGGCAGTTCAAAGGTCAAGTCAAGTCCATACACTAAGCCATAAATCTCCTGTCTATCTCTGTGTGTGCCTTCGTATGATCCAGCTCCATCAGTCATATACAGACAGTGATCCCTAAGATATACATTACACACACACACACAGAAAGATTCAGACGTGCAGATATACGAATTCCATCTTCATCCACTCTCTTTTTCCCTCTTTCACACGCACACACACACACACACACACGCTCTCGCACTCGCATCTCGAGAAAGTTGTTTGACTCTGTGCCTAATGATAACAGATGAGGTGTCAATATGAAGGTGAGAGAGTCTAAGTCATCCTAGCAGTGTTTGTGTGTGTGTGTGTGTGTGTGTGTTCTGCTTTTGTCTCTCTCTCTCTCTCTCTCTCTCTTTTTATCAGAGCAAGAAGGAGAGATAGCCCTTGAATGCAGGGGGTTTAAGGTTTGAGGTCTCTGGTTTTGGGGATGTGATTTATTATACAGTTGGCTACAGTCAGACCTAAATCGCAGAGTCGTTTATGAGCTATTTATTTGTTTATTTATTTATTTATCTCATCTCAAAAACGATAGGAAACGCTTAGCTGATTTGCTCACTTTTGCGTAAGAGTGCATTATTTAAATCATCAAGGTGTTTAAGGAAACCCTTGAGAAACGATTGGGAAAACCTATTGCTTAATTGTTTTATTTTGGTACATTTCCGAGAGTATTATCTTACAATATATGTGTATGATTATGCGTTATTGGCTTGAATATAATACAAGCAAACTTTTACACGTTTTTTTTTCAGCATCCGCGTTCAGTAGATATACACTGTTCGAGTTTCCAGTGGATGGCCGCGCTGTAAATGACATCTCTTTACATCATTAGTTGTTGTTCAATGAATCGAAGGAACCTAAAAGGGAAAAGAAAGCCCATCTAACATCCCGGGCCCTTGGAATGAACTATGGAATGAATGTCATGTTTTGTCGGCCATTTTGAATCCTGACTCGAATATCAATTACTTTGTTATCCAGAAGCGCCTGGCTTGGACAACTGACCATCCTGTTTCTCTGAATCTAGTACAAGTCCATGAAATCAATCAATTAATCAATTTTCAGTCAAACCATATTAGTCAAACAGGATGACATCATCGTCCTTCACTAAAAAAACTACATATAATATTGACAGGCAGGAGTAGCACTGATAACACACTGTTATATGTACAGTAGTATTGGCTCTCTGACGCATGTTTAAAAAGTGATATATATTTTCACATAGAACAGTGCAAACAAGCTATTCATAGCATCATATCAGAATTTATAAGATGTATAATCTACTATGTATAATAAATGTACAATGCATTGCTTTTCATTAAAAAAAAGTCTTTCTTCAGGACACTATTGTGACACATGGGTATGTACTGGTGTAACGCTTCTGAAAGAGTGCATGAGACATTTGCTAACAATACAGGTGCAAAAGAAATAAAAATAAAATGTGCACACACACACACACACACACACACACACACACACATATACTATACACACACTCCAAGTTCAATCATGTCATTCCTAACTCTTGGAAAACAACAAAGTTCAATCTAGATTTGTCGAAATGATGGATAAGGTCATGCAAATTCAAATGTAAATGCAATGCCAAATCCTAGAACAAATAATAAATAAATAAAGGGATCCAAGTAGAGGTGTGTTATGAAGTGAGAAATTATGCAATTAAGGTATCTATTTATTAAAAAGGGTCAGACTTATTGCAAAATCCTACATGAGGACCCAATGATCAATTGCTGAACACGTTAAAAGTGGAGAAAGAAGTGAAGTGGGAGATGCCTGTGCATTTACTATCTATCTATCTATCTATCTATATTATGCATCATACTGCTACAACCCTGTGCATTTACTATCTATCTATCTATCTATCTATCTATCTATCTTATGCATCATACTGCTACAACATACACTACAACTGCTTTTGCATCATACACATAATGTTATATAAGCAATAT
>JAQMYL010000013.1:6858951-6876214 GCA_030014365.1 Clarias pachynema | reverse complement strand
CACTGATTTTAAAAAAAGTTTTCTCAATAATATGGTTGTTTCTTCGGGACACTGTCATGGCACAGGGATATTTACGGGTGTAAGAGTGCATGAGAGTGCATTTGCTAGGGATACAGGTGCTGTACGTCACTTTTCCATCATATTCACACACACACACACACACACACACTCCAAGTTTAGTCATGTCATTCCTAACTCTTGGAAGTTCAATCTAGATTTGTCGAAATGATGGATAAGGTCATGCAAACGCAATGCCAAATTCTAGAACAAATAAAAAATAAACAAATACACAAACAAACAAGCAAACAAATAAATGAATAAATACAGCAAGGAATCCAAGTGGAGGTGTGTTAATAAGTGAGAAATTATGCAATGAGCCATTAAGGTGTCTAATTATAAAAGAGGGTGAGATTTATTGCAAAATCCTACATGAGGCCCCAGAGATGAATTGCAGAACCCTTAAAAGTGGAGAAAAAAGTGGGACATGCGTGTGCATTCACTATCTATCTATCTATTTCTTATACATCAAGCACTACAACTGCTTTTGCATCATACATAAACTGAACTCTTTTTTGCATGAAGTGAATTAAAAACTGATGCTATTAAATCATTGCAATAGTGAGTAAGTACTGAAACAGGAGAGTGCTGCGATGCACTTACCCTAATGTCCCGTTGAGAAGTCTGGGGAAGGAGAATGTCCAAGCGGAGTCCTGGTC
This sequence comes from Clarias pachynema, assembly GCA_030014365.1. NCBI lineage: Eukaryota > Metazoa > Chordata > Actinopteri > Siluriformes > Clariidae > Clarias > Clarias pachynema. The sequence continues at coordinate 6,875,498 of JAQMYL010000013.1, read as the reverse complement.
TCTCTTCGTCCCGAGCAGGAGACAACAGTGCCACGCAAAAAAAAAAAAAAAAAAACTATCAGGAGTCGAAACTAGTTTGACTGACCGGAGGCAATGTGTAAGCCTAATATCCAGATAAGAAAATATCACATTATAATAAAAGATGAAAAGGAGTGCCGAGGCGCGCGCGCGAGCGAGCGGAGCAGCGCTTCAGGAAGAGGAGAGCGATATGGCAAGACGCGCGCGCACCAACACACATACACACACGCACGCACGCGTACACGCGCGCGAGCAGCACGCACGAGCAGGCACACACGAGAAGGATGCGGAATTAGCAAAACAAAAACCATAAGTCACAGCAACACACACACACACACACGAGTAAGAGAGAGAGAGAGACACTTCATGAATCCCACTAAAACCATTCATTTTATGATTAATTTCCACAATTAATAATCTACATATTAATCACTTTACATAGTTTTGAATGAAATAGGTTTATTCAGCTTATATATTTACCTCAGAGTAAACAATAAATGTATCATCGTTTTAATGGTTGTAATAAGGATTTCAATATTCATTCGATAAAACAATTTGTTTAACTAGAAGTTGGTGCAAACTCCAGGATCTGGGTTCGATTCCCTTTCTGCTCTGTAAGTGGAAAGTTGAGGAACACAAATATTACTGCACATGTTTAAATAATCACACTGATGCTCGATATATTTGGATTATATTTATTTATATTTATATTTAATATTTTACTCGGGTCCCTAGTTGGAAAAAGTTTGACAACCTTTATACTGAGTGACATGTGCACGGCTAGCACGATAGCGGTAACACAATTAGCGACTGTTCTCATAAAATTTTACTGGTTTCAGTGAAAACATCTCTTTCATGGCCTCGATTAAACTCAAATGATCGACTTTAAACTTAAAGGTGAAACATGAACTAAGTACAGTCTGGATTGTATATAGATGGAGATTGAAAGCTGCAGTGCAACAGACGATCATGGGCTAGAGGAACTTGAAGAAACTTGAGGAAACTTTTACAATGGGCACTGTGTTAAAAGAACAAACGGGATCCAGTGTTGCAAACTTGTTTTGCATTTCTTGACTTTTTTTTTCTTTTATATCTCATTACTAAATTTATTTTTAAAGAGCTTATCGGCAAGTGCTGGTTATTAAAGTTGAGAGAACGTTTGGTTAAATCAACACGCTGATCATCATAAACGCGGATGGAGGTGCGTGAATAACATGAACTGATATTCTCAATGAAATCTCTCAATCACATCAAAGAAGATCACAAATAACCAATCACCACACTATGGTTTTTGTTGACCAATCAGTGATTACTCTTGTTCCTGATGACCAGTTACTGATAAGCGTTGTTTCTATTGGCCAATTGCTAATCCCTACCCTGGTCACAATTATTCTTAAATGACCACTAACTGTTCACTGTTGTTCTTGACAATCACTGATCACTTTCGGTCTTTCTGATCATTCAAATTCCAATTAGCATCATTCCTTCAACCTGATCACTGATCACTATTGGGTCAAAGAACCAAAAACTGATCATTACTGTTTCCTAGTACCAATCACTGACCACCATTTTCCAACATCCAAACACATATCAGAACTGTAGCTAAACAAGGATCACCATTATTCCCAATCCCCGGTCACCACTGCTCCCAGTGACCAATTACTGTCCTCCAATGTTCTTAAAGATGAATCGCTTTAAACTTAAAGGTGAAACGTGAACTCAATACAGTCTGGATTGTTTGGTCGTAAATGTATGGATGGTATATAGATGGAGATTGAATACTGCAGTGCAACCGACGATCATGGGATAGAGGAACTTGAGCTTCAGACATGGCTGAAGGAAACTTTTACAATGGCCACTGTGTTGAAAGAACAAACGGGACAGTGTTGCAAACTTGTTTTGCATTTCTTGACTTTTTGGGGATTTTTCTTTTATTTCATTACTGACTTTATTTTTAAAGAGCCTATAGTGGCATGTGCTGATTATAAGATTTGAGAGAACATGTTTACTTAAATCAACACACTGATGATCATCATAAACACTAAAGTAGTTGAATTACTAAAATAAAGTGATATTCAAAATGATTGCATTGTTCCCAACAACCAATCACTGCTTGTCATCAGTCACGAATCACTATTGTTTCCACAACCAATTACTGAGCACCATTGCCATTAATGTCCAATCACAGATCACCACTTTGTGGTGCTGTGACCAAACGCCTCTCAGTCTCAGGACTTGAATTACATGTATAAATATCCATGAAGTAGTGAACCCAGATTTTTGTTACTTCTCTCTAAATGTATGTCTATGCGTTTATATTTTTTGCGGTGGGAAGTTGATCACTTTTGTTTTTGTATACAGCATGTGTTATCCTGTATACATATTCAATCCTACATTGCATGCAATCTCATACCTAACACTCTCTCCACAAAATATTGGCATTTACAAACATTCATATTCATGTATGCATTCTCATGAAAGTGTTTTGTGTGTACTGTATGTGTGAGGGAAAGTGAAAATGAGAGAAAAAGAAAGTGAAAACTAGGTCGTATAGTTCACCTCAGGGGCTCCCCTAATTTATGGTAGGAAGAGGGTTGGATGAGAGAAACACAATTGGATGAGAGAAACACACACACGCACATGCCCACACACACATATTCGTATTTAAATAACTAGTATACAATCAACACTAATCCAAAAGCATCAGCAAACCAGATAATACACTCTTCAAAGGATGAGAAGGTTGAGAATATTGATCTGCAAAAAAACGGTGTGTAACACCTTTGCTTTTAGGTCCAGAAGAGAGGTATTGATTGTCAATATGTCAGAGACTGTATATACACACACACACATACATACACACAGACACATATACACACCTATTACTTTACAGAGGTGAGAGGTCAAAGTTGATCACACACACACGCACACACACGCACACACACACACATACACACATATCCATTACCCTCCCTATCCTTTAGTGATGTCATAAGCAAAGCATCTGCCGTACATTTCTTTAACAATAAAAATAGATCACATTGATATTTCTTAAACACATCAGTCTTCATTACTGCTGTATATGTGTGGTGGCTTGGGAAAACCCTTTTCCAACATTCTGACATTTTTTCTAGTATCTACACTTACAGTAGGTCCAGAAGTGTGAAAACACTAGAAAAAAAGATGCTTCTGCTTTGCCAGCTGAATTTGGTTTGTTAGAGGAGAGGCAGTGGCACATGTTATGTGGTGGCTAGAACTGTGGCCTTAAACCTCAGACCAGGGTTCTCGATTCTTACCTTGGTCAGTGTGTGAAGTTTGCATGTTCTCCCTGTGCTTGGTGGGTTTCCTCCGGGTACTCTGGTTTCCTCCCACAGTCCAAAGACATGCAGATTAGGTTAACTGGCATTCCCAAAAATTGCCCATAGTGTTTGTGTGCGTACTGGCCAGGCTGTACCCTGGATTGGTCTGGGTCTACAATGCCTCCTGCCCAAAGGTCTCTTGGGTTAGGAACCAGGCCCCTGCAAGAGAGGCCCTTGTTATTCATACCTTATGTGTTGCCCCATGGCACACTGAAGTATTCATATTGCTCCCAAAAAATTATTCCAGTACCAAATCGAGACAGCATCTGTCCTCAAATTAAGCAGCTATTTTCTTCACCAGTTATGCTAGCCTAAAACAAATGCAATAACTAAACAAATAAATATCCAACTTGGCACCATGATGGAACAGTGTTTAGTGCTGTGGCCTCACACCACCTGGTTTGAGGGTTCAATTCCTGCCTTTAGTCTCAGGGTGTTTCATTTGCATGTTCTCCCTGTTCATGTTGGGATTCCTCCAGCTATTCTGGTTGAAACAAGTTCAGTAAGTACAAGTTATTGGGAGGTGGAGCCACTTTGCCAAGGTCTGGAAGAAGACCCAAACTGTCGCCCTTAACTGAAAGAAGATTTGTCCTGATGGTCAGGAGCCACCAAGACACAAGCCAACACATTTAACTGAACACTAGCATTCTGCAAAGAAGAGTGGTCTAATATTCAACCAGAATTCCACCAGAATCTACAAAACGTGTCTGCTAAGTAAATTCTTGTTAAGAGACATTGAACCAAATATTAGATATGCTGTATAATTTCAATACTGTATGTCTAATTTTAATGCTGTATGTATAATTTTGATGATTTTGACCCTATGTTGATTCCAGAATATCACAAACGAATTAAAATTTGTGCACCAGTTTTTGTTGATTTTCCTGCACTATAGGCAAACTCAATTTTTGGAGTAATTCATTAATAGACAGTTGAGTCAATGACATCAACTGTCTGGCTGCTTGTTTAATGTACATTCATTAAACTGTGTCAAAGTTTTCAGTTATTATTATTCTGAACAAATCAAACCAAAGACCTGAATGTAGCCCCACACCCAGGCTCTGGAAAAGAGAGATTTGACTCCTTTTCTTGTATATTGCCCCCTTAATAATTCTCCTCTTACTTTATAATAGGAAATAATTTGGAAATATATTTTTCCAAAATACTAGGTATGCCACAATTTGGGTCAATATGCAAAATTTATTTTATTTTAAAGTGTAAATTTGAGCAGTTGCCTAATGCATTTGTGTAGATGATTTTGTATGGTATACACACACACACACACAAACATAATCACGTACACTCAGCAGGACAGGGAGCACAAATGTACTTCTATGTAACATACAATAATCATGATGTCCATCATACATTACACCATATCATTATTGATGTACACATTTGAAAATACATTAAATTAAATTCTGATTATTTGCAATAAAACAAGATCTTGGAGTCATATTTTACAACTTTCTCTATTTTGTATAAAAAAAACAAAACATAAAGCAACTGTCCTGTCCCAAGCATGGGGCAGCATAATTTCCGCCCCAATTGATCCCTTTGAGCAATGTAGTGCAGTTCTTATTTCCGCCCACTAGGCGCAATAATAACTCTAGTACCCTGCATGTCAAACACACAACATCTGGAAAAAGACTGCTGCCATTTTGATTATCGTTCTGAAACCAGTGCAAACCCATTACACTATTTAAAACTAAATTTAGCTCGAATTTCTCTGTCAAAGCCCCTGGCTCGCCACGGTAATAAGGATGACGACATTGCAAAAACGTCTAAGGAGCGGCTACAGTATGTGCAGTTATTTAAATTAAATATTGGGTGTCTTGACAGGTTGAAAAATTGAAGCAGATGGTGTGTGAGTAGACAGTGATATATTTCAGTTTCACAGGAGAGTTTCTCTAACTGCTAAAAATGTCTTGTTTTTAGCTGATGTATTCACGAATGATCATCGGAGAGTAATTTTGTGCATTAGATGATCATAAAACACACACAAACACACACCACACACACTCTCGTCCTTTTAATCAGTGTTCCTATGGGGGTGTGTGTGTGTGTGTGTCTGATCACCATACAGCTGAGACTGCAGGTGTTGGATCCCCCACTGAAAGACTCACTTCTCATAAGATTCTGTGCCAGAAAACACACACAGGAGCCTCTGTTCACACACACACACACACACACACACACACGCGCGCGCGCAAACACACACATAATTTCACATATGCAATCACACACATACACACACACACACACACACACACACACACACACATATGGCAGGATGGGGAGCACAAATCTACCTCTATGTAACATAAAATACCCACGATAACCATCATTCTTTACGCTTAGCACACAGCAGTATTAATGTACACATACACACACACACACACACACCTCCTTTCTTCTTTTCTAGAGTACAGCACTATTTAGTTCCTGCTTTGATTCCCCTTCCATCCCCAAATTCTCTTTCTTTGGGAAATCACTGGTGAAGTTTCTTCATCTTCTCTTTGTAATTAGTCCACCAGGGAATATCAGAGTGAGTGTGACAGAGAGAGAGAGAGAGAGAGAGAGAGAGAGCAAACACATTTGATGAATATCCTTATCTAGGGAACTGTGCTATAGTGCTCCAACAAGAAGATTCGTTTGCTCTCTCTCTCTCTCTCTCTCTCTCTCTCTCATCAATCTGATTATACTGTAACATAAAGAATAAATTGTAAGTAACTTATAATCACAGGGTTGTTCATAAGAGGATGACTTATTTTAACTGGGTTTGTATAAATACAGTCTCTCTCTCTCTCACACACACACACACACACACACACACACACACACAGTGACTGCTTTTTGCTAGTAGTAGGTAGATGCTATTAAGGCCCTGGAGGCAGCCTGACCCAATTCTGCCTAAGAGAAGGTACTTTAAAGAATCTCTTTCTCTCTTTCTCTTTCAGAATAAAAGCGAGTTGAAAGGTGACGATGCATAGAGTTTAATTCACACCTTTTAAGCAGCACATGATTGCCCTCTGTTGAACAATCAGACACACGATTCACTCCGTTTCGTCTTTTATCTCTTTTCCCTGTGTCCCCATAATACTTTCAAAAACGCCCACGCCCACTTTGCCTCATGAACACCTCACGACAGATCAACTGCTGCACGCTAGTGGCCATTTGCAGCATTCATTGAGGAGTGCATAGTGGAGTTGCTAACACACTCAAACTCGCCCACAATTGTCAAGGTCTCGAGGAGATGTTAAATGTTAAAATGTATCAAAAGAAAAAAAGAAATCAAAAAAGTCCGCAGCCAATGAGATGACATAATGCTTATTTTCAGCAAGACGTGGCAATTAATTGATTATTTTGAGGCCATAAATGAAGTTACAAATTATTATGGTGTGGCAAAAATCTTGAATGACTTGAGCTATTAAGATAAATTTCTTAACCCTGTAATGTTCTTCTTAACCTTTTGTTAGAAAACATTTTGAAAAATGCAGTGAACCTAACCTGATTGAGCCATCTCTACCATCCGGTTGAGGTATACTATGCTAAAGAAAATCCACTGGATGTTTCTTTTTGTCTTTAAACAGAATTCCTTTATAGCATACAATGAGAAATTAAGTGGATATAAAGCCAAAGTTAGCACTTTTTGTGACTTCTTTCATGTTCTTGGTATTTGCAAATATACCGATACTTATATAACTATTATCGTTGTATAAAGGCAATATCATACTTGAGGTAATGCCGCTGTACTGAATAGCAGCACGGGCATGATGCCTGTAGCCTTATGTCTATGATTGCATCACAGCCATGCAACAACATACATCAATGCAACAGCGCTTGCGCTTGCGTGATGTTGCTTAATTTTACCATGAACGGACTTCTTGACCGTTTGGAAGAGGCCTACATATACAAGGAGATTATTGGTAAGTAAGCTCTCTTTACTTTGAGAATTCACTTATAATGATTATACAGACTAATGTAACCATGTTGCAGCATCAGTAACTTTATTTGTTTTTATGTTTCATTTCAAAATTGAAATAAATGTCTCGTTCAGGTTGTCATTTTGTCATCATAGTTGATAATACTTCTTTTGGCTTCAGTTTGCGGTAATAATTTGTTGCCTCCATGTTAACTTCAGCAGCTGTTCAGCAGCTGTTCAGTAAACCTCCGTCATAACTGAAGATTGTTGTTGAAATGAAACAGTCATGTTTCAGACTAGTTTGTGGTGAAAAGCCATTACTCACCAGAAGAACATGCTGCAGTGTCACTGACCAAGACAAGTGGACAGAAGGATATGTTTATTCATCACACAAATGTGTCTCAAGTGGTAGCATAAAACACCACTAGGCAACAAAAGAAATTCTAATTCATAGCTAAACTTAATAATCCATTGTTAAGCTTTAAAAATAGCGGTTATCAGCATTCATTGATGTTGGTTATGAATTCAGACATAAGCTGGACCTTCAGAAAGTTTAGTGGATTTTTCTTTTTCAAAAGAAAGCAATGAAGAATTTGACATAAAACACATATACAGTACATATTTGTACTTGTCATGTTTATTTAAATCCCATGCAACACGCATTTAACAAACTTCACTTCCGCTAATAATGTACTGGGATGGCTCCTTAACGTGTCAATGGAAATTCCCCAAGGAGAAATCGTGTTGACAGAAAGTCGATAAGGGTGTGTTAAAGATGGTATTGGAACACAGATTTTGTCTTTCTGTCTACCCTCAAGCTCTCGCCTAAGTTTCCGTGTCTTTCCACAAGGTCATACTGGACATGTTCTCTTTCAACCTCAGGGTCTTTTTTTTCTCTGAAACACACACACACACACACACACACACACACACACACACACACACACACACACACACACACACACACACCCATGGACCGCCACGAAACTGTAGCAACATCAAAAATTGAGGTAATGAAATATTGATAAAGGCACGAACTTACATAATGCTTATATAAGTGTTCTATTTAGAAAGCAGAGTAATGGCATTGTCTTCTTTTGACAGTTCTTTCAAAAGTTTGTACTTTTATTTATTGTTTTGACAGAAATAATGTTAAAATATTAGTTCTGCTGAGAAAAAAAAACTTCCTTAGACATCATCTCTATATCCATCCATCCATCCATCCATCCATCCATCCATGACTATTCCAACCATCCATCCAACCATCCATTCATTTAACCATCCATCACTATTCCAACCATCCATCCATCCATCCATTCATCTAATCATCCATTCATTTAACCATCCATCCATCCATCCATCCATCCATCCATTCAAGCCATCATAGGCTTGGTCCAAGGTTGCAGATGACCCATGACTTCACATGCCATCAGTCACTGCTGTAAGGGGAAGTTACAGTACATTGCTCAGAACACCACACGCACACATACGCTACAGGCAATTTGAAAATGCCAAGCCTTTGTGTTTTCGGACAATGAGGAAGATCCAGAGGAGACCCACCAAGCACGGGGAAAATTACTGCCATACACACACAGACTAGAGGTAAGATTTAAACCCCTAATCCTTGAGGTGCGAGGTTGAGAGGTCACAGTGCTTAACACTGTTAATATGACATAATGGGTAAAAATCACTTAGACAAACATCTGGGCTTTCAATGTACAAACAAAAAGTCATTTTATATCCAGTCAGTTTTCATATAAGAACATTGGAGAACATTGCCGCATTGCTAATTTGGTTGTGGCGTCTGCTGTTTTTTTTTTTTCCGTCGCCCCCCATTTATTTTTCTCACATTTGTCCTATTTTAGCAGTCAGAGTTCAATTTGCGCCTGTGCTGGCATTGTTAGAGAGGCTCAGCGGGGGATGTGGCATTCAAAAGTGCTATTTTCGATGCACTTTGCTCCAAATTTGGATTAATGCTACTCCCTCCCACTTCTTCTCCCACTCTATGGTCAAAATGGTATCTTCTTGAGTTCACACGACTGCTTCAAAGTCATATCCCATTCCTTGCAAGCCGGTTTCATGAACGTGCGCTGGTTATATCAGCCTTCTTCAACCTAAAGGCTATTTTCTGCAACCAACTTAACACGAAGGACGGGACCGTTTTTTCCGCGAATGCTCCCCGCTGCACCATCACGCCACTCAATATTTTACACAATATTCCACTCTAATGTCTACAGTCTTTCAACTTCATAGAAAAATCAATTCTAATAACAAAATAATTATGAAATTATTCTCATCATGTAAATAACTCTTTAAACCAGCACATATAGAAACATCAAACAAATTGGTTATGCACACGTTCCTCAAAGATCATAGAAACAGAAGACTGCATATATATCATCACACTCTCTTTTCTTTGATAACTTCTTTTCGGCGTGAGTAACTTAAGCGTGAATATTTATACCGAGTAGATCATCTCAGATGATAACATGTTGTTTCTCATTGGATTTACATACGAGAATAAGGAACCATGATGGACTTTTGAAGTTTGTGACCCAAAAAGATGTCCTAGATACCTCCTGGAGTACATCTAACAGACAGCTACGCACGTACACGCACAAACACCTAAGGAGGAGTAGTAGTTCAAATGGAACGCCATGCAAAGTGTTTTAGTCATGTACTGTACCAAGCTGCACTGCAAGGGTAGATATTAAAAATGTATTTTGCAGTTATTCATTTGGCAAATGCTTTTATTGAAGGCAATTTACATCTGAGGCAGAGTTCAACTAAAGCATGTAGCAGAGGATTTATTAAAGTGGTTGTTTAAGGGCTGTAAAGTCTGTATGAGAGTGCTAGGAGTCTAACTTACACCATTCTGGTCGCCAGCATTAGCACCTTAACTGCTGAGTCATCTGATAACAATTCGAGATACTCCACAGAAAATAATTTAGTGTTGTTGAATGCTGTTGATTCAGATCGGTCAGATTCATTCTCTGTAATAGTCGTTCAGACAGCAGTGCCGGCTGTAAGGTTTATATTCCCTCACTTGGTACTCTTTATTTCCTCTTTAAAAAACCTACAACTTGTCAAGCATTTGCTGCAATGGAAAATGCTTGTCTTGAGGTTCCACTATACAGTAAGTTCCTCCAGTGTTAGTTCCTGAGTATTGTTTCCTATAGAAGGAATAAAATATTAAATCTGATAGTCCTGACAGTCAAAGTGAGAACTCTTTTGCCGTGCTAAACTTTAAGCTTGGTAAAGTTTACAACTTGGTAGTATATAGTTGGGAAATAGTGACGGTGAGAACCTGGTCAGACAAAAAAAGTCACCATTTGGAACTAAGATGCCAACAAATACTTTGATTAGATAATTACTGCACTGATTAATATGTTTCATTCGGCCACAATTATTTTAATCCTAATTAAAGAAGTGAGTAGCTTCTCATTTCTTAAACAATCAGAAGTCAGTCAGAAGATATTGTGTTTCAAAAGGATTTAATTATTGGTTTGCATCAAGCAAAGAAAACAACTAAGGAAAGTGCTGAAATTCCTGGAATTGGGTTAAGAACTCTCCAAGACGTTATTGAAAAACTAGAACCATGGTGCTGAACCACCAACTTCCGTGAAGAAATGTGGACAGGAAAAAAAAAACATGAATGACCATGTTTGGAGATCCTTTAAACGCTTGGTGAAGATGCATTATAAAAAATTGACATTAGAAATCATAGCTATATTTAATAGTGAAAGTAAGGGCATTTCAGAATTGGGAATAAACTGCTGTGTATTCAAATGAATTGGAAAAAAAAATTGTTAGGAAGCACAAAGATTGAACTTTGGAGCAATGGACAAAGATGAGTCCAGAATGACCATATGGGTGTGTCAGGGTGAGCAGGGAAGCACATGAAGTGATGCATAGTGGCCACTGTACAAGCCTATGGAGGCAGTGTTATGGCTTGGGGTTGCTTCAGTTGGTCGGGTCTAGACAACTATATGGATCCAAGGTTTTTCAGGACCGAGTCACCACGACACAGGGACAGGATTTTACAGCATGTTTCGCCTCTTCTGTGATCAATACAAGATCTCAAGCAAAAACTCTAATAATAAATGTTGTAATGAGGATTTTGAAACAATGCCATGGTCAACGTACAGTATAATTAAAACAAAATTTGAATTATTTAGTTTTTAAAATGGAGTCCAACTAAATATTTGCATGGGTGACATTTTGTTTTGTTTTGGGGGGGCTGTGTATGTGCAAAAGGGAGTTCAACATTTTGAGCAGTTAACAGTTTTCTCAGGCCTCTACACATCTATGATTTGGTAAAATCTTTCCCCCAAAAATGACAAAACATTAGTGTGTGAGTTATCACAGACAAAATAGCTCTCACTTCACCAGAGAGTCTACTTCATCAGAAATTATGTTAAACAACCACACATAATTTCTGTTGTATTTTTTCAATGTCTATATCCCATGTTTATCCCTGGAAGCAGTACACAAGTTTAGCTCTTTCCTATTGCTGGTATACTAAATGTACTCATAGATTATCATGTCCACTTTCTCCATATCAGTGCTGACTTAAGATCTCCGGCAAATTCACCTTTCCTTGAAGAATGTCCTTGTATAAAAATATTAACCCATTCTCGAATGATTAAATTGATTCTAGGTGATCTGGGAACCTGTGTTGGAGAATTTATATATTCAGTTTTTCTCTTTCCTGGCATTTGATCCAAGCATATTGCCCTGACAACCTCACAGCTTGCTTATAATTGCTATAATAAGTCTTGCAGCAGGAGTGTGACATGTCGCTGTGGCCTGGCCTGGGACCTGTATGGCATTCTGCAGTAGTGTGCGACTTTTTCAGACTGGAGCAAAGCTTCAAGCAAACTGTGAATGACCAACAAGTCACACCACCTTATCTCCACTACAAACCACAAAAAGATCTTTACTTGAGTGACCGACGGCGGGAGACAGCATTACTACAGTACTTTCTCATCAGACGAAGAACTACTTGAAGGCGTCTTCTGTCTATAACAATGGAACTTCGTCTCTATAAAGGCTTGTTAGTCATCTTGCTGCTACATCTATGCCAGGGTCAAGGTATGTTCACTATGAATGAAAATATACATTTCCAATAAAGTAGTTTATTAACATCCCGGGATACTGTTCTGTTCAGAATAATGATTGAAATAGGACATGTTATTACAACTCAAATGAGTATTTATTGTGCTAACAGCAAAGGTTTTTATCGATTTCAGTAGCCTGTACCTGGCTCTCTAAGTTCACTACTGAGTTCCCCAGACATTTGCAGTAATAAGAGTACAAATGATTTAGCCAAAATGATTGCTGGAGTGCCTACACATATACTGGTTTTGATATTAGAATCGATGTTTCAAGTTAACACTTCGGGGCTTGCTGTTTTAGAAAATAATCAATTTAGGAGTGAAAATATATGATCCCGAAGTTTTTCTCTAAAATAGCATGTCATGAAGTGTTTTATTTTACTTATTTTACTATATATATTATAAAAATTGGGAATAATTTGCCATGAGTTGCAATTGGTTAATTAATTAATGTCGTAGATTATCATTTGTGTTAACAAGGCAAAAGATATGCATATACTTAAGACTGGGAATTGGAAAGTCCTCTGTCCTGAAGACTTTCCCAGGGATAAAAAACTCTGGAGACTCCATTTTGTGAATTTAATAGTGCCACAATATTTACATTACATTTAGGCATATGCCCTTATCCAGGGTGACTATTGGCTATCTAATTACACATCAGTTAAGGGTTAAGAGCCTTGCTCAAGGGCCCAACAGGGACAATTTGGAGGTCATGGGATTTGGGATCATCAGGGATGAACTGTAATCCAATGCCTTAACCACTGAGCTACCACTGACCCCCTATAGATATATATACTGTATATAGAGAGATTCGTTCAAGCCAATGCACCTGACATAGCATTAAATGCTTATATTTTCTCACCCCCTTCAGTCCCCTCTCCCAGCCCTGAATCTGCTCTACCAAGTCTGGGTGACGTCATGGACGCAGTGAGAGCCGCATTTATGGAGGCTGTGAAGATCTCGAAGGATGATGCAGCACGAGCGGTTTTTGAACAGGTTGTGGAAGAACTAGGGCCACAAGAGAACATAGCAGAGAAGCCCCTAGCGACAGCTGATGACACAGATGATGGATTACCTGCAGTGGAGCATAACCATGCAGATAAAGAAACAACAACCCTCAGCGAAGAGAATGCAAAACAGGAGCAAGCTGACCCAAAACTGAACTCATCTGAACAAATGCTGCTGCTGCCAGATGAAAAACCAGATGAAAAACCTGTTGAGTCAATTTACCAACTAAATAGGTCAGCTGAAGAATCAATACAGGAGGTCAAGGATTCAGATCTAAATTTACCTCAGGACCTAGTGGAGCCAACTCAAGAACCAAAAGAATCATTTGAGCTTGAATTAGAAGACACAAGCCCTAGGGATGGAAAGCAGACTGAACTGGATGCATCCCAATTTCTGTCTTTTGAATCGACACCAGAAGCAGAACGAGAAGAGCAAGCAGGACTAGATGAGGAAAAGCATGAGCAGGTTGAGTCAGAGCTGGTAAAAGCTCATGAGCAGACCCAAGACACTAATCGAATCGCCGAATTAGAAATAGAAGATGGGCAGGAGAAAGACGTGGAGACAGATATAGAGTCAGAGATCCAGGAAGGAGGGCTGCTTGAGCTGGCTAAACAAAGAGAACCACGACCTGATCAAGACCAAAAGCATTTTCTAGTAGGAGATGACTTAAAAGAGAGAATAATAGTTGAAGAGGAACAGAACAAAGATGAACAGGGTTTAGTAGATGCTGGAGGCCATGTGGTTGAAGTTAGGACTGAGGAGGAAGATGTGGATGGAGAAGCAGCAGCTCACGTTGGCAAAGAGTCAGTAGAGACTGTAGGAGGAGCAGAAGTGGAGAGTCTGATCCCAGTACTGAAAGTAACAGAGAAAACTTCTCAGGAACAAGGTAACTGAGTCAATCACCCAACAGTACACTTACACTGGGGAGACAGGCAACTGTTAAACTCGCCTAACATGAAACTCGTGGCACGGTTGCTTAGTGGTTAGCACTGTTGCCTTGCACTATTGCATTATTTACTATTATGCACATGGAATTTGCATGTTCTCCCCCTTGCTTGGTGGGATTCCTCCTCCAGGTTCTCGTTTCCTTCCACAGTCCAAAGACATGCAGATTAGGCTAATTTTTGTTACCAAGTTGCTTATAGTGTGTGAATGTTGACCAGACGTCCTACCATGGTCATAAAAATGGGAATAAATACAATGGTCACCATTGGGTTCCACAGTCCCTACAATTTACCGCTTGCCACAAAAAACTTTCATCAGAATGTTTCAACTTGTAACTTAATATATCCTATAGTTTACATGTCATTAATGTGCATAAAGGTATTACCCAGAAATATGAAGCTTTGAAGAGTAGCAGTTAGAGCTGGGGTCTCCAGCTAATACAGTTAGCTTGCTTTGCTCATTTTCAGAGCGAATCAAGTGTTATTTAAATTGTGTTGAACCAGTAAGCTTTAGATGTTACAGTATGTACATAAAGTTATAAAAACCACCGCTAATGCTTTAGTGGTTGGACTTATAATGAGACTTTTCATGAGACTTTTTTCAAAGTATAAACATATCAGTTGTTTGCTAATCAATCAATGCTAACCAGGATGAAGCAGTTACTAAGGATGAATGAATAAATTAAAGGATGAATGAATGTGGTAAACATATTGTGCCCCAATTACTTTCTCAGCAAGGCTTTATGTTGGTCAATGGGCTTCATACAGTATCTCACCTCCTGCATAAAAGGTTAAACCTTCTTATTGTGTCCTGTGCTATCCAAATCCCAGTGCACTGGAACTAAACCCAGGCAAGCATCATGCAATAATCTAAGGTTCATGGACATCATTTTGACGCTGAGTAGACATTTTAGTCTCCCATTAGACCGTATGCCCTTTGCCCTTACAGTATGTACGATATCCATTATGGGATGGGGGCTGGCCTCATTCCTCTTCTGCTGGGAATCTCCTGAGAGACACTGTATACAGACAAAATGTAAGGTTCGACCTCAAAAAGCTCTTCTTTTGTTTATTCCAGCTGTGGAGAAATAGGACACCTAAAGTGAACTTGTTCGTTCTGGAGAATTAAATGCAATGGAATGGAATGATTAAATGCAGGGCAATATAATAATATAAAGAACATAACCTAGACGACATACATTTAAGTGTATAAAGGCTTTTTAAAATCTCAACAAATCCTAACACCAACAACAGAATGTTATGCAAATACAGGAGATAAGAAAATGTGGAAATGAGATTCAAATGCTTTGAATCTCTGAACTCTACAGAGCACAAAATACATTCAACATGAATATTAATTTATTGCTCTTTTTAACCAAGGTTTGAGATTTTACCCAAGGTCTGGAACCTCTGCAACCTTGCAAGAGTATATTTAACGTATTGAACTACTAGCCTAGATGGTCCATTAACTTTGTCTAAATTCTACTAGTCTACAGTGATAAGCTTCACACATTAATATACCTTAATGTATATTAACTCTAGTAAAATAGGAACATGAGCATATAGAACATGAGTGCGGATTGGACTACAAGCTGGACTTAGTACCGGATTTGTATAAATTGCTCAGAAGTGTGTATCTGATATACAAGGACCATTTAGGATTCTGCGTATGGCCTTCAGTGCTTGTCTCACCTCACTGCTGTAATTTTCATCTCTATGCTAAATGTCTCCCCTGGGTCATAGTAGAGGTCGTTTCAGAAACACCAAAGCCACAGAAGACATTGATGGTGTCCACCAGAATCAATGGTGTGCATAAGACAATTTTATATATATGTCAGCCAAAAAATACACACTTCAGGATAGGAAAAACTTGTAAAAATATTTTAATGCTAAATTTATTGCAATACAGTACATTATATATTGATATAGACATATAATTTACATCATACTATATTTCTTTTCCTGAAGTGTGTATACATTTTTTGTCTGACTCTGTATACAAACAATTATATTATAAAAAAGTATTTTATATACTGTACGCGGCGGCACGGTGGTGTAGTGGTTAGCACTGTCGCCTTGCACCTCCAGGGTCTGGGTTCGATTCCCGGTCAGGCTCGATTCCCGTCTCTGTGTGCATGGAGTTTGCATGTTCTCCCCGTGCTTGGTGGGTTTCCTC
>JAQMYL010000013.1:6840920-6858851 GCA_030014365.1 Clarias pachynema | reverse complement strand
GTTCCCAAATTGCCCGTAGTGTGTGAATGGGTGTGTGAGTGTGTGTATGTGTGTGTGATGGATTGGCACCCTGTCCAGGGTGTACCCTGCCTCGTGCCCTAAGTCTCCTGGAATAGGCTCCAGGTCCCCGGGACCCTAAATACAGGATGAAGCGGTATAGAAGATGAATGAATGAATATACTGTACGCTGCACTTTTAAATACTGGAATTTGGTTAAGAACCGCCCAGCACATTATTTAACCTGGAAAGATTGTGCTGAAGCATCAACTTTGTTGAGGAAATGTGGTTGGAAAAAAATCTAAATGGACATCACTTACTGTAAATGCTTGGTGAAGTTGAACCATAAATAATAGTCAGCTATGTTTAATAGTGAAAGTAAAAGCATTTCCCAACACACATAACGTAATGAGGACTCACCTGATTGGGACTAAACAATTGTGTGGCCATAAGAAAACCACTTGTAAATTAAAAAATTAGGGAGAAAAGCTTATTTACTCGTTATTTTGCTAGAAAGCATAAAGAAAAAGGTCAAGTGGTTTGATGAGTCCAAACTGAGCACCAGATTCATTGAGTTCCTGAGCGATGTACCCATCATGCATAGTGCCCAATGTAGAAGCCTCTATGTGTTATGATCTGGGGTTGCTTCAGTTGATCAAGTCTAGGCTCAGCAACATTACAGTATGTGGCAATAATATGAAGTCAGCTGACGACCTGAATGTACTGAATGACCAGGTTATTACAACTGTGGCGTTTTTCTTCCCTGATGGCATGGACATATTACAAGACTGAAATCATGAGTAATTCTGAGAGCATGAGGATTAGGTTGTAAGATTATTCAATGTTGTACTATATGTAGAAAAGTTCTTGTCTGTATTCTCAGTTTTCCTGTTTAAAAATAATAGTAAAACCTATTATTGTACTATTGTAGACGTCATGCAAGAGATTAATGAGCTGAATGACATTGTGACGTCCAGACACCCAGTACTTGACCAGGATGTCCCAACAGTTGGCACCGGAATGCCCGCGCTCCCTCCTTTCCAAACTCTGGGTATAGAACTCGGAGAAAATGATGAACTGGCAGAGGAGCCTGCAGATGCACCACGTATATATAATAAGCACAAATATGCACTACCAAAAACACTCACAGTACACGTCTAATTCTTGTTGTGTCTAGTGGAAAGCATGTGTACAAAACTTGATTTGTCCTTCTTATTCCTCCCTGTCGCTCTCATTCTCTGACTCTCATTTTACCTCTCTCTCAAGAGTCCCCCACTTCAAAACAGGAAGCCTGGAAGATTGGAGTGATAGCGATAGCATTCTTCCTCATTCTGCAGACCCTCGTCACTGTTACCTACATCCTGAAATGCAGGAGAAAAAGAAGCAGGTTTGTGCACGTGTACTGTACATGTATGGTATAGAACGTTCTTTAATCACTTACTCTACATCCAATGTGTGTTTCCAGGTGCACAGGTCCTGAGAAAGTGTGTGAAAATGGAATCGGAGCTGTTAAGGATGATGCAAATGCAGAGGCTGATGAACAGTGAGCACACACACACACACACACACACACACAAAGTTGAGTTATACACATAGCGTATAGTGAGAAAATTTTTTTGGATTTGAGCTTTGGTTTGTGATTGTGCTGGAACCTTCAGCTGCCTAACTGAGGGCTGCATGTTTATGGTCAATCTAAAAGGTATTTAGAGATATTCATCATACACTTCACCCCGCACTATAATGCTACCACCCCGTGCTTCACTGTGGCTGTGGCTGATGAGCCATCTTATTGCTGTGCCACAAATACATTTTACACAGCAGTGTTGATTTACCACCCAACGTATTGATTTAACACTTCCGGAATTTATTAGTGTCCAACTGGACCGATCAGCCATAACAATAAAATTGACTTGACTAATATTGTTCAGGTCCCTCTTGTGTCACCAAAACAACTCGAAACCATCAAGGCATGGAACTCCACAAGACCTATCAAGGTGTGCTTGTGGTATCTTTCACCACAGCAGTTAGCAGTGTATCCTTTAAGTCCTGTAAGTTGTAAGAAGATGCGGCCTCCGTGGATTGAGCTTTTTGAGTTCAGATTGAGATCTGGGGAATTTGAAGGCTTCAAGCAATTCATAAATCATTTTCAGTGTGGCTGCTAAAAAAGGCCAGGGGATACTTGGTCTGCAATAATTGTTGTAGTTGGTACATGTTAAAGTGACATGTTAAAGTATGCCTTCTTCCCTTAATGCATTATGGAGCCATCCTTTGCCCAAGTACACACACACCTAGCCATCCACATGATGTACAGTAAAAGAAAATATGATCATCAAACCAAAAAGGCCACCTTCTTCTATTGCTTCAAGGTCCAGGTCTGATGCATGGGCGCTCTGACCATTCTGTGGCTATTCACCTTCATAAAAAACAGGGAATTGCGCTACATTCTTCTTTGAGCATTGGATCAAACAGGCTAGTCTTTGTTTCTCCATGTGGATTAATGAGCCTTGGACGACTCTGTTATCAATTCACCAGTTGTCCTTCCTTGGGCTACCGTTGGGAGATCCTAACTACTGCATACTATTAACACCCAAGAAGACCTGCCGTTTTGGAGGTGCTTTTACTCAGCTTTCTAGCTATTGCAATGTGACCCTTGTTAAAGACTGTCAGATCTTTATGCTTGACAATTTTTCCAAATCAACTTCAAGAACTGACCCCTTGACCCAATAATACCCCTTGACCGGTGTCAATATAAGGACATAATCAGTGTTATTCATTTGTCACCTGTCAGTGCTTTAAATGTTATAGCTGATTGGTGAATAAAGACTGCAGAGTATTAATTGAACACTAGGGATTTCCCTGTTTCCACTCCTTCCAGACCATAACACATTTTGTCATATGCATTGTCAAAATCTAGGTGATTAGATTTATATTGGTCTATGTTTTTTACAACAAAAAAACCCATCATTTTCTATCCACTGTACATACAAAAATACAGATGTAAGAAATAAGATTTGCACACAGAAGCACACACGTGGACCATTTCATACCTCCTCATGGTGTTTATTGTTTATAGGACTACGCTGGATGACCTCCCAGAGCACTCTGAAATCCAGAAAGAGATGCTGGCTATGACACCGATTCACACACAATCTATGGTGGAGAACTCATCCAATCATTGAACTTCTGTTCTTTAAGAGCCACTGTTGCAGCACTACTGCCTCAAATATACCGTATGTCTGTTTCTTTTACTGAGACAGGGATTTATATGTATAGATGACACTATCAATCATAAGTTTGCTGATGCTAGATATTGGAGTTGCATCACGGTCTGTGAAAACCTGTCAGATGTTGGTGCAATATTTTGGAATTCTGGAAAGTCATAAAAATAGAGAGGGTGTTTTTCCCCACTAGCAAATTTTGACATTTCTGTTAACATAAGAGGAAATTAAGTCAACACAATTTAGTTAATCAGTAAATTCATATTGTACTTTTTTTTTTTTAATTTAGAAATAGATGAAGTGTCTCATTTAAATTCATTCATCAAAAATGCTAGAATGGTATTTGGGATGGAACTACTGTACGCTCTCTACGAGAAAGCCTGTTGTTTTCAAAACCTTATGCAGTTGTTGTTGGTCTTTTGGCTGTTCCTGTTGAGGGGTTGCCACAGCCTACCATCTGATCCACATAACAACTCGGCACAGGTTTTTTATGTCGGATGGCCTTACTGACGCAACCCTACCATTTTATCCGGGCTTGTGACCGGCACTGCAGTCCAGTGGCTGGGGTTTGGGCATTGTGTGGGAATTGAACCCAAGCCTTCCGCATGGCAGGAGAGAAACCTACTGTACCACCGCCCCTAAAGCCTTATATAATTAAAAATAGAAATTTTACCTTTCCCAGACATTTTTTTTAATGTAAAGATACTTAAAAAGATTAGTCACACATGTAAATAGTTAATAACATTAGTGAATGTTTATAAATTTTGTTTATGGTTTTAAGTGTGTGATATCTTTTTTAATTTAACAGCTCAATGAAACATTAAGGATTTCTTTTGAAAAATAGTTTGGATTTGTTAAACACTTCACAATTCTATACGTGTTAATTTATAGTGTTTTTATGTATTATTCTATGTTAATAGAAACTAGTGCAAATCTTACTGTATATACACAATGTTATATATAATAAGAGTGTTCCAAGACTTTTCATGTGTAAATGTTAAACCTGTTTTATGGATAATGTTGAAATGATCGAAATAAATGTTTGTTGTTATGTTTGTTATGGCTAACAGATTATGCAAAGACACATTCATTTTCACACATCTGTTAATTTATGGATTCCTTTTGAACTGTAATATTATTGTAAACTATTTTTTCCACTATCAGGGTGCAAAGTTGCACTAATATTAAATATACAAACATAGTATATACAATACTGTGCAAAACTCTTGAGCCGCCCTTATTTCTTCATGTTTTGCTGCCAAAAATGCAGACTTTATTGTATATATTTAATGTAGTTTTGTGGAATCGTTATCCAAGCTTCCTGAAGAACTTTTTTGGCTCTCATTTTCAGTCCAGTCCCCCCTCCCCCCCCGTACCTGACCAGTTTCAGAGGAATGTTTCAGAGGAACAATATCACTCATTTAAAAGCAAAATCCAGCCGTGTTCAACAAAGGACTCATGTTAAATTAAGTCAGTAATTTCTCAGTCATACAGTCCCAGTTTGTTATTTTAATACTTAATCACACATGATATGGTCTGGATTTGTACAGTTTTTATATGTTGTTGTGGCTAAAGAAGTGCGTGACATTAAATAGACACGAATTCCTTTAAGCGGTGTGAAATAATAGAATCTTACAGGATTTTTCAGAACTTTGTTAGTTTTCTACATACTACATGAAAAAACGTTCTTGGTTATTGTTTTTTTTCTTTTTTATTCCTGTAAGCACTTTACACTGACCTGCTCTTTTTAACAAATTTATATCAGCCTCCAAAATATCTGAAATCTGATTCTGTTGGCATGAGAAGCAACGGAAACAAAAACTCCTCTCTTTCTCTCTCGCTCTCTCTCTGGCGGCTGCTGATCACGAGATGAAGGGATCAGCGAGATGAGTGCAGTCATGAGGGAAGGGATAGAAAGAATTTCAGTGGATTTGTAGAAGCAGTGAGACAAACAGAACGAGAGAAACCTGATACCAGGTACATGAAATTATTCACAACATTATTTATAGTTTTGTAGGAACTTATGACAAATTGTAAGTAATCAACCAGTGTGTGTGTGTGTGTGTGTGTGTGTGTGTGTGTGTGTGTGCGCGCGTGTGTGTGTGTGCAATTGACAAATGTTTAGGAACTGATTTAACACCAATCTCCAAGCAGTTTGCAATGTTTTATTACTTTAGTAGAATGTCTGTAAGACAAGTTAGTTATATATTAAAACTTTTAAAGTTTGAGGTTTAACTTTAAGCACTAACACTTAAACCTCCTTCCAAAAATTGCTAAACAACTTCTTAGAGGAACTCTCGCCATATCAACAATTAAATCCAGTTTGGAGTGTTTCTCTTAACAACTTCTGAAAAATCAGAACACAAAAGGGTTAGTCAAAAATTATCCGCACTCTGGCTGTAGAATTTATTTTAATAGATAAATATATCATAAATATTTTTCGACATAATCTCCTTGCTATTCAATGCACTTTGTCCATCAGTCAACAAGCCACGAATGCACCGCTGTCTTCACTTCTTCTTCATGAGTGACTTTTCGTCCTCATTGGGCTGCTTTCAGTGGAACCAAATAGGTAAAAGTCTGATGGAGCGAGATCAGGACTATAGGGAGGACGCTTTAACACCTTTAAATAAAGTTTTTGCTGAGTGTCAACAGTGTGGGCAGAAGTGTGCGGACGTACAACATCATGCGAGATCACAGCACCCTTGGATAGCAGTCCTCTGCGTTTAATCTGAAGTTTAACAAACCCTGTAACAAACCCTGTTGATTGTTGAACTGTAAGCCTCAATTTTCCAGCTGATGGTTGACTTTTGAGCTTTCACATCTGCACAGCAGTGACTGGGGAGACAGTAGTCTTGAACAGAAACCGCTGATAAGACCAACTGATGTTTTAATATGACCGTGCGGATAATTTTTGACTGACCCTAGTAAAAACAAAGCTGTGGCGTGTGTAAAACCATGCTGTGGTACCGTATGTGTAACAATGTGATGTGAGTTTGAGGATCAAGAAGTAACTGTCTAACCATATTTGACTTTGAGACTTAATTAAATTAAAGGTTCTGTGTTCGAACAGTTCGACATCCTGCATGTACACAATATGTGGCAGAGTGTGTTTTCACTCTGCGTGTACATTGTGATCGCCCGGACGCAGTTCCCGCGCGAGTGCGTGACACCCGAGGTTCTGCGTAGTGGCACCTGCTGTCCATCACTCACCAGTCTAGCCAATGATGAGTGTGGAGTGAGGACCAGGCGTGGTCAGTGTATGCCAGTCATCGCTGACCTGCGCCCACACGGTCCTCAGTATCCTCACGATGGACGGGACGATCGGGAACGATGGCCGCTGCGCTTCTTTAACAGGAGCTGCCAGTGTAACAAAAAGTTTAGCGGGTACAATTGTGGACGGTGCAGATATGGGCTTACTGGAGCGAACTGTGATCAGAGAATCCGTGTGGGTGAGGATTGATTTTATGCTCCTGGCAAGACATACATATTTTACACCTTACATATAACCAATAAATCCTGATTCTGGTTCCCTGTACATGAACTTACATGATCCGTGTTTAACCTTCACACCTGTGTCACTGTAAAACCAGTGCGTCGGAACATCATGCAGATGTCTCCAGAGGAGAAACGGGCTTTCGTGAACGCTCTGGATCAAGCCAAGAGGACGGTCCATCCTGATCTGGTTATCTGCACCCGACGCTATCAGGAGCTCTTCGGCCCGGATGGAAACACTGTCCAATGCGAAAACATCACCATCTACAACTTTTTCGTCTGGACTCATTACTATTCGGTTGGGAAGACGTACATGGGTTCGGGACAGCATAGCTTCGGAGGCGTGGATTTCTCTCATAAAGGTCCAGGATTCCTTACATGGCACCGGTTCCATCTGCTGCAACTAGAGAGTGATATACAGGTGATGTTTTTTGTTTTTCACACCACTCTGTGTAAAATCTCGAAACAAGTTTTGCATGAAATAGCAGCACGGTGGGTTAGTGGTTAGCCTTGCACCTCCAGGTCCCGGGTTCGAATCTCGTGTCAGGTCTGTGTGCATGAAGTTTGCATGTTCTCCCAATGCTTGGTGGGTTTTCATCCGGGTTCTCTGGTTTTCTCCCACAGTCTAAAGATTAGGCTAATTGGCGTTCCCAAATTGCCTGTAGTGTGTGAATGCATGTGTGAGTGGTAGCCAAAGGTCAAACAAATGGGAATGAATACAATGGTCGCCGTTGGACTACAGAGGTTCCTAGATGGCTGGTTGGTTGGATAGTTTTGCATGAAAGGTTAATGAGATGCTTTAACCAGCCTGACTGGCACCAACACAAAACCAATGCCATAGCATTAACAGAAGCTCTTGTTCTTTGTGTTTCTTTGTGTTTTTCTTCATGCAATGTGCTTCTTCCACATGATTGGTTGATCAGATCATTGCATGAAGGTGCAGGTTCATTCCCCCAGAGAACTGCCTACCGGAAAAATGTCAACTTGAACTATAAAAGATGTTGAAATGACATTGGGTTGTACAGTTTTGGAATCATGAACTCGTTCACCTCTACACATAACCTCTCTGTAATGCAGGACATGCTCAGGAACCGGACGTTCGCCCTGCCGTACTGGAACTTTGCGACTGGAAAAAACGAGTGTGATATCTGCACAGATGACCTGCTTGGAGCCAGGAGCAGCTTTGACATGAACAGCATTAGCTCTAACTCTGTGTTTTCTCAGTGGAGAGTGATATGCGAGGACGTGGAGGAGTATGAAACACAGGGGACCATCTGTAACAGTGTGAAACTCACTCTCTCTCTCACACACACACACACACACACACACACATCAAATACTTGTGAGATTTAATGCAGACGTACTGTAGCACACACAGAGCCGTGTGTATGTTCTAGTGCATAATAGACATACTGTACACACACACTTCCCTCTATATTACTTGAGATTCTTTTGTAGAAATATAGTAAAACAACATTAATCATGCTAAGTGTGCACACACCACACACATATACCGTAAACAATGGAAATGTCTAAATTAGCAAGAAGCAGGTCATGAATCATCATTTGTCAAAAAACTTGAGGAAAAAGAGAAAGATGATGTAGAAGGAACCGCTCGTGACTTGTGGAATATAAGGGACCAGCTACCCAGATGGAGTCACAGTCATAAGATGATAACTCAGCCTTGTACTTTGATGAAGCCACCCGTAATCTAGTAGCTGCCTGGAATGATTTTAAAAATGGCGTAGTGGTTCGCACTGTTGGATTGCACCTCCAGATTGCGGGTTCGATTCCCGCCTTGGGTATTTGTGCATGGAAGTTGCATGTTCTCCCTGTGCTTGGTGGGTTTCCTCTGGGTACTCCGGTTTGCAGACATGCAAATTAGTGTCTGTAGTGGGTGTATGAGTGTGTGTGTGTATGTGTCTATGCCTTGTGATGGATTGGCACCCCATCCAGTGTGTACCCCGCCTCGTGCCCTAAGAATCTGGGATAGGCTCCACCTTCCCACGACCCTGTACACAGGATAAAGTGGTATAGACAAAGACGATGAGTCCTTTGTACTTCTTAGTTCCAGTCATGCTTGCTTAGGAGTTGTAATTCACATTGTAATCACTAGAGGGCTCCAAATAACTGCTATACAGTACATGTCAACAATATGGCCAATACAATACCTTTATGTTATGATAAATGTATCTGAATTGGAAATCTGGGCAATGTGTGTGTGTGTGTGTGTGTGTGTATGCAGGTACAGAAGGCGGTCCAATCAGAAGGAATCCTGGTGGGAATGCTGCACGGCCGATCGTACAGAAACTACCTGAAAATCAAGATGTAATTGATTGTCTAGAGCTCAACACATTTGATACACCTCCGTACTACTCCACCTCTTCTTTAAGCTTTAGGAATACCATTGAAGGTAAAACAGACAGCTTTAAAAGCTTTAATAATATAAGAAACTGTAGAAAAACTATTGAGAATAATGGTCTTAGGTAAGTTTGCTCTTTGGAATCTAGTAAAAAAAAAAAAAAAGACACAAACTATAGAATTATACTGTGTGTGTGTGTGTGTGTGTTGTTAGGATACAGCACCTCCAAGGGGAACTATGACCCAGGGGTGCACAGTCTACACAACCTGGCTCATCTTTTCCTGAACGGGACAGGTGGTCAGACTCATGTGTCCCCCAATGACCCCATCTTTGTCCTGCTGCACTGTTTTACTGATGCCATATTTGATGAGTGGCTACAGAGACACCACCCTAGTATGTATACGCATACACACACATGCATACACACACACACACACACACACACACTGAATGGTTGGCTGATTGAGTGCATATGGGCTCTTTCAGTGTGCAATTAAAATAAACACTTGCCCAAATGGACACACATTACACATTTTTTGTATGTTTTAGGCACAGTGTTTTACCCCAAAGAAAAAGCTCCTATTGGTCATAACTGGCGTTACAACTTGGTTCCGTTCTGGCCACCAGTCACAAATGCGGAAATGTTTGTCTCTGCATCTGACAGTCTTGGATACACCTATGAAGTCCAGTGGCCAAGTGAGTGACACTATATACTACCATAAACTACAATAATGTCCTATGCTTGAAATTATTTGTACTTCCTGTTTAGCATATGGAGCTTACATTTTTTTAAAAACAACAAAAACAAAAAAAAACATTAAAATGAAGATGAATTGCTGCATTATGCATTTACAAGTTTAATTATTCATCTTTAGTAACTGCTTGGTCAAGGTCAGATGGTTTATATTAGACTACAAGTTAGTGTATAATTTGCTAAATGTCACAGGCAGGTGCAAAGAAAACTAATCCCGCTCTGAGAGCGTTTTAAAGAAAAAGTTGTGTTTCAGAAACAGTATGTACTACTTCCAAATTTAAAAATCTCCACTTCTGTATTTATCCACACCCACTTTAGGTTTAAATTCAAGTACAAAGAGACATACAGTACTTAGGACTTGAACCAGGCATACGTACTGTACAGCTAGTGAAGATTTATTAAACTAGCAATAGAGGCTGCATGATAGAAATTAAGCACTGAAAAACTACAACATACATTTTTGGAGAGTTTTTCTTTGCCGCTGTCACCTTCGGTTTGCTCATTGGGGACAAAATGATCATTTAAATTAATGCATATTTCCTCACACATTTCATACTCATTTCCCAAATTTTATTTTGGATTCTGTAAAGATGGTTTGTGACAGTGACCACTGTTAAAAGCACTATATAAATAAAACTGAATTGACCTTGTAAAATTTGTATTTTGTATTTAAACGTATTTGTATTTAATTTTTTTGTTTATTTTCTCCTCCAGCTCGGCCGTATACTATCTCTGAGATAATTACTATTGGGATAGTGGCTGTGGTGCTGGTGGTGATGGTGGTTGTTGGAGTCACTGCATGTTTTGTCAGAGCGTACAGCTCACGTGAAGGGCTGGAACCACTACTGGGAGAACATTTACATTACTATTCAGATGAATCCAAGTTTTAATATGGCACCTAAAGATGGATGCTTTTGTAAATTTTAAGTTTTTAATTTGGACATCTTACATCAATCATCAGAAGATTACGGATACCCAATTAGACAGGACAAGCTGTTCAAACTGACTGTTAGAATAATGTTCACCATTAACAATCCCATTTGAATTTTCTATACTCTCACCACAGTATGAAGGGTTGCTGTTGAGCACCAATTCTTTAATGTAATGCAATTTAACAAGGGTTTTTGGCGACACCTAGTGTACAGTTTGGGAATGGTATGTTTAGTTTTATTTCATACATTCCCCAGACTTAGGTTTAAATTTTGTTGAATAAATCTGTCTGTTGCACTTTAATACATAGATTATGGGGTTGTCAATTATTATTATTATTATTATTAGCAGTAGTAGTAGTAGTAGTAGTAGTATTGTTTTTGCCATTGGTTTTCTTTTAAAATCCTGAAATGCATTCAAACGTTGTTGCTGCACATTAAAATGTAAGGAGAAAAACTGTTCATTGATTTTTTTTATTGTGTACAAAGTAGATTATAACTAAATCTTTAATTAAATTTCTGTTATTAATATAAAATGAAAGATTTTGGTGACACCTTGTGGCTGCTTGGCTAAATAACATCAGGGAGCTTAATAATTATGTTAACATAAAAGACGAGCAATTAACACAAATTATACTAATAACAGGGATATTATACTGTACAAAGACTTTTTGCTAATTACACATAATTACCCATAATTAAGCGTTTAACTTATTGTTGAATTAGGAGGATCCAACAGCCTTCATGCCTGGGAGCAAAGAGCACAAAATTGGCCTTGTTATCTGGGTGGGAGGGTCACACACACACACACACACACACACACACTCTCTCTCTCACCTTGACAATCCTTCCAATTGTGTTCATCTGTGAGTTCACATATGCGGAAGAGGGTGATTGGCTGGCGTTGCATGATAGATGGCTGGTGAGTTTGAATTTTTTTTTTTTTTTTAAAGACAATAAAACATATTCTGCCACATGTACTTGTATACTTGTATTATGTAAATTGTATGAATGTTGTTGACTTTTAGTAGTTTAAATAAGTCTGTTTTAACTTTCTTCTTTCTACTTGGTTCTAGCATTTCGCAAAGATGGTGTACCAGTTCAACCAGTTCGTCCTGTTTTGTGCCAACTGGTAGAGAGCACATCAGTCCAAACTGGATTTTTTTCAACAGGGCGATGAATACATTTGTGTTCATATGTTATTTTTAACATCTCGTCGCATTCCTCTCGTCATCTACTGTAAATGGCTGCTCCAGTGCTTTGCAAATCATTAAAAAAAACTATTGTCCTGCCAAATATTTGAGGTTTGCAAATAAGGTGTCACATGACAGTGTAAATAAAGCCTCTGGAAGGCTTCGCATGAAAATCATCATGTGGTTAAAGGCAAAGTTTAGAGAAATCCGAGAAAATCCCAAATGTTAAACATCACCACCAGGACCACACTCATCCACAATCATTCATGGGTAAGGAAGGGATTAATCCCAAAAGCAATCAAGAGGCTGGAGAGATCCATGGTTCAGATAGGAGAAGACGCTTTACAAAAGATTGGCTTTATGGATGTTGTAAAGTCCAGCTTGAAATTCTGATAAGAAGCATACAGTATGATCTGACAACTCCAAAACTGGATGTTTTTTGGCTGTGGATGTCTTATGTCTAGCGGAAACCCAACACTGCTTATAAGTAAAACACTGTGGTGGTAGCATTGTGTGTACAGTGCAAATACAGGGCAATGCTGGAAGGAAACCTGAGACTGGGCAGAGATTTGGCTAAACATTGATGACGCTAAGCATACTGTACTGCTACACTGGAGTGCTTCGATCCAGGATCCTGAACATATCCGATGGCTCAGACATCAGTCCTATCAAGAATCAGACTAAAACATTAGAGGATTTCCTGGGAGGCCAGCGTTTCAGATGTAAAGCAAGCAGTCTGATCATGGCTCCAGTGTACTGAGAAAAACATTCTACCTTGATGGTATTCAAGCACTAGTGAAACACGGAGAAAAGTGCATTAGTGCAGCAGGGGATTATATAGAGAAATAAAGCCAGTTTTTACTTTCATATCTGTTTTCTGGTATTCTGTACAATCAAACGTCGCGGTTTGACTTCAACACACCTGGTAGAATGCTGAATGAACAAAAAATCATGAGTAGGTGGCAGAGTGGCTTGCTGGTTGGCACTGTTGCCTTGCACCTTCAGGGTCTGGGTTCAAGGCCCCCCGCGATCCTGTATAGCGGTAAAGACGATGAGTGAGAGATGTGCAAAGCTGATAGATCCATATCCCAGAACACAAGGTGTTTTTGCGGCCGAAGGGTAAAGCACGAGACGATAGCAATAATATAACACAATCGTTCGGTTCTCTTTTTGAAAATGCTTTATTCAAATGCTAAACCACTATAAATAGCCTACAATAATGCAAAGTCTATTACAAATACAGTGTGATAGAAAAGAGCTCCATAAAGGGATATCTCTGAAGATAATTCTTCAACCACCTTAGATGTCTTGTTCGTCTTATTTAACAACAACAACAGCAACAGAAACACTTACAAAACTACTTAGTGTTAATGAAATGATCGTGATACAAAGCAACTTGAAGGTGTGACACATTTGGGTCCACATTCAGTTAAAACTGGCCAGCTGTATCTAATATATTAGCAACAAAAAAAAAGTTAAAAAACACTTCTTTTTTTGTTTTTTTCTTCTTCTTTTTTTTTTTTTAAGACTAACAATTCATACTAGAGAACACTTTGGCAAAAAAAAAAGTTTCCAAAAAAAAAAAAAAAAGTTGCATATAAAGAAAGAGAAAAACATTAACTTCAAATATATTATAGGATTTCTTCTTACTTCATACACAAATATAATGCATTGTATATATTAAATATATCCTGATGGTTTCGGTCAAGATAAAAGATTCTAACAAGCATGTGGAAAAGGGAGGTCACACACACACACACACACATATATGGACAAATACATACAAATACACACAAGGGCAACATCATTAGTGTGTGTGTGTGTGTGTGTGTGTGTGTGTGTGTGTGTGTGTGTGTGTGTGTGTAAGGATTTATGAGTTGCCAGTGTGACTCAGTCTTAACACACAGGTTATACAAAGAAAAAAACACAAGCTGTCATGATAAAAATAACCACAATATTAACAATATTAATAATAATAAGCTAAAACTAAAAGAAAACAAAAAAACACCTTTAAAACCATGACAGGATCATGGGAATCCTTCACCTTTAGTATGGAAAGAGAAAGACAGATAAAGGAGATATTTGTTAACGATATAACACACGTTGTTGTTACAGTATAACTAGACAAGGTCACGACCTCTGTGCACACTTTAAGCTTCAAGAATGAGCTTCTGTTAGATCGAGGCACTGACATCTACATCACAGAGCCGTGGAAACTTCTCCAAAAGACCATTCAGAGCAGTTTGTATATAACACGTACTGTACACTCACGCCTTCATGATGAAAAAGCCTGGATAAAACCTCAACAACTTTAGGGTGTTATCCTGGACGCTCGGATCTAAGAAGCGTCCGACTCTCCGAAAGCCAACTGCATTATTGGGTAGAAACAAAAAAATCCACCGAAACGACACAATCAATAGAAAGCTTATCAAAATGATCCGATTAGAACACTGCTGTTGTATTCATGACGATTGTCTCATGCCTGTCTCACAAGATCACATTCGGTGCTGTACAGTGTACCGCAATCCGGAGCAGGACTGATTCCCTTTTGAGTCTGGAGTCTGATCCCTATTGATCGGAAGGTCGGAGGTTCGAGCCCCAGCTCCGCCAGGTTGCTGCTGTTGGGCCCTTGAGCAAGGCCCTTAACCCTGTCTGCTCCGAATAATGGCTGACTCCATTGGCCATTGGCTGGCAACCTTTTTCCGGTTTGACTGAACGCCTATCATGTGGCTACAAACAAACAAATTTATATGTTGTAGAACATCATATTTAATACCTAGCCTGCGTACTTGGGAGGAACAGATGAAAACAAAATCAATAATATAAATCACATAAGGTGACACAAGCTAATAGGTTGCACATGCCACATCGACTGCAGTGACATCAGTTTGTCTTTCTGTGTCATGTCATACTGTAAGTCACCTCTATGCTTAAGTTCCTGCAGCCAGGAAATAAATATCAAAAAGCTTTCTTCATGATCGCGCCTTATGAAAAATGACCACCAGCAGCCGAATATACATCATATATTTGTTAATCAAAATCCTAAACAGAGATCAAATCAATCAGGTCAAGTGTGGCCTTGGAAGGCTCGATCGGATCAAAGTTACTGTATATATTTAAAAATATATACATCAAAAAAACGTTCTTCAGTCTTAATTTTGCATTCAGAAAAACCAACCTGCAAATCCAAAAAGGCATGTTGGTCATCCTGAAAATAAATAAATGCTGTTGTTGGATCTTCATGTTTAAAAAAAAATACTTTAGTTTAAAGGAGGTATTGCAGTTTGTTGCTATGAGTTTGAATGTGGTATACAGTATTAAGGCTATGGAGTGTATGAGCGCTTAAACACACATGGTGGCTAGTTATAGTCTCTCATCCCGTGTTTCTTTCTTTTTTGTGTGTGTGTGTGTGTGTGTCATATTTTGGCTTCGTCTCCAGCTTCCAATAAAATAAGAGAAAATTCACACATCAAAAAGTCAAGTGCGTGCACATCTGGAAAGCACATCTGGAAGCCTTCAAATAACAGTGAACTAAACGGGCATCAAACATGCCACTATTAATAAACTGATAATAAAAGATAAACCAATATAGTTATAATATCAAATGAAAAGATTTAAAAGTATTAGTTGGTTTTATACTTATTACTAAGGCAACCTAGTGGTTAGAATAGGAAACATCGTCTAAAAAACAACAACAAAAAAACACTTGGAAAAAAAAAAATCGGAAATCCCGTTTGTGTGTTAAAACATCAAAACAAGTCCATAAAATTATCCTTCACAGGTCTCTGCTCAGCAGTTTAGCATTTTTTTCCTTATATTTGTTTAAGTTTTTTTTTTTCTGTAAATTATTTAAAGGCCGTAGAGAAAATATCTTGTATTCCAGGTTAGTAGAGAACGTTCATACAGCAATGTTCCTTCAGTGTTCGTCACATCCTCAGAGACGAAAAGGTTCAGGAGGTTCGGAAGTGTTGAGCAATAAAAGTAGGATCATTTGCATTGAGGACTCTCACAGAAATACGATAGTTGTCATGTACAAGTTTTCCTTTTTGAAAAGAAATACAAAAGGGACTTTGTGCTTAAGGCACACAGAATAATCAGTCTAGATCAATTAGTGCAACATCAAAACAAAACAAAAAAATAATAATAACAATAATAATAATCTAGAAACCGTACACTTGAGATGTCATAAATGAATGCTGGTGTAATCTTAGGAGTGTTAACACTTAAGGCACTCAGTGTAATTTTGTTTTGTTTTTTAAAAAGGGGGCTTAGCACATACTGTAGAAATAGTCACCTCTCATGTTTGACTGGGAGTGAGTCTTGTCCGAGGGGACGTACTGTAGAGCTTGAGATGAGACTGCATCAGAAGTGAGATCAGGAAGGAGAAACAGACGGAAGTAGCATGCGCACTGATACCAGCTGAGAACAACTGGTGGGTCCAGTCCATGTCTTGTCAGTGAGTTCTTGGTCCATGGAGATTCAATCATGCATCGAGTTGCACTGCAGTCATGCCTGACTGAACGAGTATAGCATTGGGATCAGTAGTTCTAGACAATCAGGGTCAGTGTTAAGTGACTCAAGGTCAGTGCGTTTTGATAGTTTTATGTCTCTAGTCAGCAGGTCTGGGACAGTGGATGCAACTAAAACGTCTAGTCTCTATATTAACGCCGGCTTTGTGTTTTAAAAAAAGTACTATCGATGCTTCTTAAAGCTTTAATGTTGTTTATTCCTTCAACCGCTTTGTTCGCTCTTTGCTTGGCAGGGCACAGACACATGAACCACTCGTTCATATCGCCAGGTTAAGATATAGAGCTTGGTAACGTCCCTGTATGCTTTAAAATCTTTTTTTTTTAAATAATTTTATATCATGAATTTGGAGTTACATTACAAAAGTGGTCATCACAAACAGCATGTCTTTAGTCTTTCTTATGTCTAAGTTGAAAGATGCAAGAAAGTTGAAAGTGGTGACATTTTAGTAACTTTTTCATAACGGTTAATAAATATTGAAGTGGCTTAAGGATTAAGCACAGGTTTTTTTATAGTTCAATTTTGAGCATTAGAGCACACAGGTTTTTAAAGGTCAAAACAGTCTTGCGCAGAACATAATTAAAGCTTTAAGAGGCATTATTATTATAATTAGAGTTTATAAATTGTATCCAAATTAACAATGGTTAAAATGTTACTTCTAACATGGAGTCAAAAGACATTATAGTTTTTTTTTAAGTTAGTGGGTTAGTTTAGAAAACCTTTTGTTTTATATGTGCTTAAAGTTTTCGGGTTTTTTTTTTTCCAGACATCAGATGCTTTACTGTATCCCACATGGATGTCATGCTATGGTTTGGAGTGTTTACAAAGGCGTAAGGCGTCTCAGTAGGTGGGGTACACATCATGGATAGGCACTTGAAAGGTGGCAGCGGGGAAGGTCTGGGGCATGTAGCCAGCGTAACCTCCGTACGCGGCAGCTGCCACGGCTGCGTTCTTCTGCAGCGCGGCCAGGGCGGCTGTGTTGGCGTGAGCAGCAATCGGCACGTAGCTCGCACCGTAAAGACCGGCGGCTGCAGCAGCAGGGATCCGCTGGACATTGTGAGCCACGGCGTACACAGGAGTGATGGGACGACCCTGAGAGAAAGAGCAGGCCTTATTTTAAATATGTTTGTCTCATGGATGTTCCTGAATTAAAAGAACAACATTGCTGTTATTGGAAAATAATCACCACTAACTTTTGAACATTTCGAGCTGCAATGCACCACACTGATGATCACTAATTGTTTTACCATAACAGCACTCGCATAATGTTATCAAAGTCCACAGCAGGCAAGCTGTTTTAATTTCATTAAAGTAAAAAAGTCTTAACCAGAGGTGGAAAGAGTAATAAAATTTTGTACTTAAGTAAAAGTACTGTTACGTTAGTGAACTTTTACTGAAGTACAAGTAAAGTTACTCTTATAAAAATCTACTCAAGTAAAAGTAAAAAGTAGCTCAT
>JAQMYL010000013.1:6800204-6812704 GCA_030014365.1 Clarias pachynema | reverse complement strand
CTTTCAAAATGTGTTCCATTTGGTCTGTGTTATATACCCGATAATGTCCCTTAAAGGAGAATTGGGTCTGCGCTCTTATGGATTAAGCAAGAACCCCACCTCCCTAACTCTTTGGCTTTGGGTCCTGGATGAAACCTGGCAGGGATGATAAATAATAAAGCAAAATATCTTTGTTCCCCTGAAGGAAAAGTAATTCCACAACAAGCAGATTGTGTGAACTACAGAAACGAGACAAATGCCCCTCAGAAAAGCCCTTTTGTTCCCCTACAATACCTGCAACACACCCTAATACACTAGTCGCATTGGATATCAGTGTGGAGAAGAAGAGAAGTGAGAGTGAGAGAGCGAGAGAGAGAGAGAGAGAGAGAGAGAGAGAGAGGGGAAGTGCTTCTTAATTTTTTGAAAGGGTGTTTCCTTTTTACACAGAGAAAAGGGTAGGAGGAAAATGACATGCCTCAAGCATCTCTAATTACTGTGTCATGCTTTTGAAATAGTTGTGATGCAGCAAAAAGTAAGACAGTAATGGAGATACAGTATGGAGAAAAGGAGATGGACAGAACAAGAGCAAACAGGGAGAGGATATGTGACAGAGAGAATGGGAGATAGAGATTATGACAGAAAGGGAGAAATACAAACTGATAGAGAGAGAGACACAGATATATAGACATATAGAGAGACAGACATACTGTACTGATAGTGTCATATAGAAAGATAAACAAACTCAAAAAGACATGCAGAGGGAGATAGAGAGAGCGAGAGAGAGATAAAGAGGGAGAGAGAGATAGAGAGAGAGAGACATAGAGTCATGTGTACAAGTTAGTGCCCTCTCTTTTACTTTGTGTAAAACAAAAATTATTTAAAAAAAATCTGTTAGTAACAGGACTCACTAACCTCAGATGAACAACAAACACCTTTTTTTCACTGTGCCATTATTTATTTAACATTTAACAAAAATGAAGCTAAAAGCAAAAAATGCTTCAGTTCATTAAAGTTTTTGGGCATTTGCTTATGCACAGCTCTTTTAAGGTCCCACCACAGCATTTCAAGGTCAACTCAATGACTGCAAGCCTAAATTATCACCCCTAATATGAGGTATTTCTGCTGAAAAGCTGTTTGGTTTTTGCCAAACATGGTGTAAGGCGGTAAGGCCAAACAACTCCAATTTGTCCTTATCTGTCCTTAGTACATTGTTCCAGAATTTTTGTTTTGTGGCAGTTTCGTGAACCTCAGTCGTGATTCCACATTCATTTTTTATTGAGGTTTTCCCTGGCAACCCTAGGGTAGGGTCTGTGATTTTATTATTTTTGTCATATCTTTTTTTTTTTTTTGCAAAATGAAGGAGGGGGGTGAGGCAAAATTGAATAAAATAACTGAACAAAAAAAGGTGTTCATATGAGGTTGTATTTGCCTAAAACTAAGACCCACAAGTTGATGTTTATTAGGTCTTTACACAAAAAGAAGGGAGCACTAACTTTTACACATGACTGTATAGAGACAGGCAAACTGGTAAATAAAGACAGAGAAAAAAGCGAAACAAACTCATAGAATGTTAAAGAGGGAAAGGCAACTTGAAAAGACACATTGAAAGAGACATATAGAGACCTGAAGCTCAGAGAGAGACAGATAGACATACATACTGTATACAGAGACAAAGACATTGATAGTGACAAAAATATAGAGCCAGACAAACTGACAGAAAGGCATAGAGAGACACATATACAGTAAAGAGACAGACACACAAGGACATACATATAGAGAATCAAAGAAACTGATATGGACAGACATAAACACCAACAAACTCAGAAAGAGACATAACATAGAAACAGGCGAATAAAGTGATAGGGAAAGACATACATAGAGAGACAGACGCCCTGATAGAGAGAGACATATGACATATGGAAAGACAAAAAACACATAGAGAAATACAGAGAGAGAGGGAGAGACAGACAAATTAAAAGAAAGACGTACGGGGAGAGGGAGAGAGACAGACCATCTCATAAAAGAGACGTGTAAAGAGACGAATAAACTGATGTATAGATGGACAGATATATTGAGAGGCAAATAAACTTAGAAACTGTCTCTAATATTGTAGAGAGAGGCAACGAAATTAATAGGCAAAGACATAGACAAGCTGATAGAGCGAGACACAGTGAGACATACAGAGAGACAATCAAACTCATAGAAAGATACAAATTAACAAGAGACAAAGAAGCTGATAGGGAAAGACATAGAGAGAGACAGACACATAGGGAGACATACTATAGAGAGTAATTTAGAGACAAAAAAAAATACAGGGAGACAAAGTGAAAGAAAGACATACAGGCAGAGAGAGCCAGAAAATATACAGAGAGAAAGAAACTGATGTGTACAGACATAGAGAGGCGAACAAAAAGAGGTGAAGAAACTGATGGGGAAAGACATTGAGAGACAAACAAATATATATATATATATATAGAGAGAGAGAGAGAGAGAGAGAGAGATACAAACACACAGAAACTCACAGAAAGAGACTATAGAGAGAAAAAGAAGCTGACAGACAGAGAGAGACATATGGAGAAACACATAGAGGGACATACAGAGAGAAAGAGCCACATAGATAGACAGACAAACTAATAAAAAGGTAACAAAAAAATTGTCAAACTTAGAGAGATATACAGTATGGAGAGAAAGAAAGGAAGAAACATAGAGACTCCTAGGAAGAGACATATTGAGAGACAAGAGACAAACTGATAGAGAGAGACATTCTCTTGGTATCTCCTCTCAGGATCGTGTGTTTGTATATGTATGTACACCCCGAGTGTATGCCATCACACCTCCTGTTCGCTCGTCTTGTTTATGCTGTGTATCAGTGCTATAAAGCTCCACAACACATGTCAGATTCAGTGCTATCAAGAAACATCGGCCCGCTGCCGTACGAACAGAAAACGTACTATATAGCCACGTGCGTTGGTGCATGCGTTGGTACACCGTGCACAGAACGTCCAGTTCAAGGCGGCTTTTTATAAGAAAATAACTAATGTGGTTATACACGGGACGTTCTCATGTTCGGTTTCATCCTGTTCTAGGATCCGGATTAGGGAGTGACTGTTAGAATGTTAATCGGTTTCAAACTAGTGTAAAGAGACCCCCCCGCCCCACTCTCACACACACAGGTCAAACAGTCGAGACTAATGTGCATGCGTAACGGAGCATGTGACGTTTTAAACCCAACACCAAGACATATACGCTATAACACACCCCCAGTCACACACATTGTACTTGAGTAGTTATCAAATGTCATTGAAAACTGTTGTTTAATGCGTTGTCCCAAAACATTAAAACAGTGTAGCTGAAAAATAGATTTATCTC
Organism: Clarias pachynema; assembly: GCA_030014365.1. NCBI lineage: Eukaryota > Metazoa > Chordata > Actinopteri > Siluriformes > Clariidae > Clarias > Clarias pachynema. The sequence continues at coordinate 6,809,356 of JAQMYL010000013.1, read as the reverse complement.
TTTGGCCTTGTCCTTTGGCTGCACTTCTGAACAATAGGAGTGTTCCATGAGGCACTGCTGATTTAAACACACACACACACACATACACGGTGACTCAAAGGGCCTGAAATACCTGACAGAACTTAATTAACGTAATTAAGTTACTTAAGTAATTAAGCTACAGAACATGTTTGAAATGAATCGTCACACGTCTGATTTTGCTGTCGAACCTGAAACTTATCTCTAATACCACATATGAATCAGTTGCTATTTGTAAATAACAATACGAGAAGTAAAAGTGATAGTGTTTCTGAGTTTTGTAGAAAGACAGAGCACATATTTCAGCTTCATACCAAGGTGTGTGTGTGTGACTGTTTAAACCAGCGTGTTAGCTTTGCTACAGATTAACAGTTTATTGCACAAATTCCCCATCAGCTTATGGCGTGACCAGCCAGAACAATGTCTTTAAGTGGCATTCATGCGCGCACGCACGCACACACACACACACAGTACCCATAAAGCATTTAAGAAGCTTCAACATCCTTAGCACGTTCCTTGTGCATGAACTTTGGATTAGTGCTGAGGTTCTGTCTCTGCACTGCCACCTACTGGTCATGAAGCTAAAACACTCAATACTGATTGGTCAGAAGTTGTTCAGTCTTTTTCGGTATATGTCTTATCACGTGATGTTTGTTAATAATAAATTAGCTTTAAATGTAATAACTGAATAATAATACTGGGGTGCAAGCTGAATAAATGAACCATTCACTTGATTTCAAGAAGACAGTGGAAAACAAATTACATTATTATTATTATCACTGATCATTGACATTGTGTTGATCTGTTTGTTGTACACAAACTAGACACTCAGAGTTGTGAGATTCAGTTATGACACAGCGAGAGTAAATGTGAGAAAACAAAAACACAGATGAACAGGATTGGGTTGAAATTCAGTTGCTTGTAATACGAGGGGTGTTCAAGTCAATCCGGGACTTTTGAGGGCTTTACTTTTTAATTAAAAACTGTTTGACATTTACGGAAGACTTTAAGTGCAGTACTGCAGCAAAATGTGAAGCAGGTACTCTGATCATGACTATGATGTACTGGAGTATTTTTTAAAAACTTTAATAACTATTCTATTATTCTGTTCAATCAAAAGTCTCGCTTTGACTTGAACGCCCCACGCAGAACAAACACTTTGACATTAAGAAACATTTATTCATTATTATCCTTCATCTGAAGCCAGCTAAACCAGACATTAGACACAAATAATAGAATGAGTGGAGGACTTGTTACAAAATGCAATTTTAATGATAAAACGTGTTTGAACAATTGCTGGCATGATCGTCATTACCTACTACTTTGACTACTTTCTATACTCAGGGGGAAAAAAGATTCAAGTTCTACCAAGAGGTAGATAGTCTTTGCCACCGCCCCCCCCCCCCCCCAAAAAAAACGTTAGGAATTTTTAACTTGGACACTTTTTAAGACTCGGATGCCAAAGCAGCAGCGAACTCGACGAGTGTCCTCGTGGGTCTCCCGGACATTCCCTTCCGCAGGTAGGTCACTTCATCCTTGTTGGACATCACCCCGGCGATATCCAGATGAGCCCAATGACCGGCTGTTACAAACTCCTGCAGGAACGCAGCGGCTGTACACGCACCGCCCGAGCTGTTCAGAGATAGCAGCGAGGATCTAATGAGACTTTTATGAATACAACGATTTAGTAGTACAGTTTTCTGTAAAGTGTTAAAGTCAAACAATCAGCAGTTAGTTGGTAGAATACATTACTGTTACCACCATGGAAGATGATTATTTTCCAACATCAGCACATTCCACAGAGTTTTATTTTTTTCTAACATTACTGCAAATTTCCATTAGAACGAGCGTCATGCTTGTGTAAATAACAACAAAAACATATAAAAAAAAAAAAAGTAGAGGTACCGGCTATATTTTCCAACATTGTTTAAGTCTGCCAGAGCACTTTCTGTGACTTGTCTGGTATAATGCTGGAACAGAGGCATCCTCCACACCCGGTCTCCCGTGATAACACTCGCCTGGAAATACCAATAACACACACAAATATCAGGCGTGAAACCCAAACCGTAACTTATTTACAGTATATAAATATATTTATTGAAAATTATTAAAGCAGTATCATGGGCATGTTTGTACTTGATTATGCAAGTTGCATATCCTTTAATAGCTGAAAGAATTCAAACATTTCAATTTGTACATGCATACATTTGACACCGTACATACAGTACATCTATTCGCTTAGTGAATTTTGTGTTGCACTTTTAATGGCATCACTTTTTCACACTCAAGCCGTTTTTCAACATTATTGAAAATGGTATGTTTGCGCAGATCTAAGTAATGTTCGTTTGACAAGCACGTTCATAAAACGACTGAGAATCTCTGCGAGTAGGAAAAGTATAAATTCTACAATTATTAGAGTTAATTTAAATTTCTTTTTCATTCTAAATAATTTTTATTATAGTGAATTTATAAAAAAAAAAAAAAGAACAGTAATGCCTTCGACATGAAGATTAATGGCTATCTGACTCCCCCTTGTGGAGAGACCATGAGGTGCATTTGATTAAAAAAAAAAAAAAAAAAAACCCACTACACTGTCTGGCCAAAAATACAAAGTAGCCGTTTCGGAAGTAACCTGGAGCAAGCAAAAAAAAAAATTTTTTTTTAAATCCAACAATGGGATTTGATGGGAATTGGGTTAGGAATGTAAAAAAAATTTGCTTTTGTCAATTGATGTCTGGTGATAAGGAAGCAGCGAAGAAGGCTCAAAGAATGCTAACTGGTGAAATCAAAGAGGGGAAAAGAGTCATACAGGAAAAACTGGAACAAAGAACAACACGAGAGAGGTGTGGAGGGGCACGAGGAGAATCGCTGGTTATAAGACAGACGGCCAGGCTATTGAGGGGAATGTGGAACGTGCAAACGATCTCAACACTTTCTTTAATAGATTTGATGTTTCTATGTCTCACACTTCCAGAACAATGCATCATGCATATAGTGTCCACTGTACACGTCTCTGGAGGCAGCGTTATGATCTGGGGTTGCTTCAGCTGGTCAGGTCTAGGCTCAGGAATGTTATGAGGCAACAAAATTAAGTCAGCTGGCGACCTGAATGCACTGAATGACCAGGTTATGACATCTATGGAGTCTTTCCTTCCTTATGTGCCAGGCTCTGGGAGCACGAGGAATCATCTTAACTGACCGCCAAAAGGAAATGTGACTTGAAATATGTACATTTCACACTTTATCTTGGTCTTGCTGCATAAAAACACACCAGCTGCTCTAACTGACCCTCCAGATTGACTATAATCCCTACAATCACCTTATGCAGCCGTTCCCAAAGCCAGTCAGAGTTAGTGAAGACACCAGTAGCAGCAGAACCCAAGGCGACATCCATAGCACCTGGAGCAAAACGGGGGGGAAAAAAGATTGTGTAAATACACTAAGTTGTTTCTGTAAACATTCACAGTTAAGATGTGTGTACAAATATACACTGGGGAACACTATCCAAAATTATTCACTCAAAAGCAGGTATGTGGTCATGAATTAGGTCAGGATCTACCTAATAAACAGCCAACTACCTCTTCAGAAAGAAAAAGTGTGAGAAAGTACAAACCCGTAAGAGTAGCAGCATTGACTATAGCCCTGGGGTTGAAGTTATGAGCGTAGCACAGGGCATCAGCCAAAATCAGACGACCCTCAGCGTCAGTGTTATCAACCTATCAGAGAAGAACAAAGAACGCAGGATAAATAAACATATCTGTGCATTTTATGATTGCGAATTGGTCAATTAGTGGCACGACAGGGAACACCTGGATGGTTTTGCCGTTCTTCGCCTTTACGACATCTCCTGGTTTGTTAGCTTTTCCGCTAGGCATGTTCTCACAGAGAGGGGTTAAACCTAAAACAAAACAATCCAACAAACCTTTTATGAGCTGCAGCGAATAAAGTTCAAAAACAGAATTAATCGTATTCATCAGAATGAAAATGTGGGTGGACCTATGATGTTGATTGGCAGTTTGAGAGCAGCTGCCGTGACGATGGCTGAACACACCGTAGCGGCTCCGCCCATATCGGCCCTCATGGCATCCATACCAGAGGAGGGTTTTATGGAGATTCCACCACTGAGGTACGTGAGAGTTGAGAAAAAAACATGAGTAGAAAGAAAAAGAAAACATAACGTGAAAATGAGACACTATAAATCATGTCACCTGTCAAACGTGATTCCTTTGCCTACGAGCACTAAAGGAGCCTGGGTGGAATCTGGGTTTCCAGTGTAGTGCAGTTCCAGGAAGACTGGGGGCTCGTCCGAGCCTTTGGACACACTGAGAAACGCTCCCATTTGCTCGGCCTCGATCCATGATGCGGCTCTGCGAAAAAGAGACAGTGAGTTTTTATAGTGTAACAAAACTTAAAATATACGCACTGTTCGTTGTTCGATACCTTTTATGGACGGTCACTTTGTCTGAGAAGGGATACAGCTTCTGTTCGATCGTGTCTGCAAAAACCGTAGGCGTAACGTGATTGGCGGGAGCCTCCATCAATCTCCTGGCCAGGTTCTGCCCCTCTCCGTAGAGAACGCCCTTCTCCCATGCTTTATCATCTCCACTGCAAAGTTAACACACACCTCCTATGATATGCTGTCTAGGAATGAACAGACAGTACCTGTATTGCATTACATGTAACTGGGTAAAAAAAAAAAAAAGAAAGAAAGCATGACCTGACCTGGTGTCGTTGATTATTTTCCTGTAAAAATCACACATCGCCATTTTACTCACAATACTATTATTACCTGCCGTACAGTCTCGGAGTGACCCTGGTCTTCTTCTTGCTTTTAAGCTCATCGTACTCGAACAGACCGAGCACGGCGCCCTCTGCTGCTGACTGACTGTCTCCACAGGGGTCCACCTCCACATGAGGAATCTCCTGGTCCTGAAGCTGCCTGCATCCCACTGTAAAAAATAAATAAATAAAAAGAACGTACAGATGTACAGTTCCTGCTCTTGGACATGATGATGTTTTTTGCGTTTTCTGGTGCTTATTCGAGGTACTGTCACCTCAGGAGTCTAAGCTGTCCTCGTCTGAGCTCTAATGCTTATTCAAGTTGATTTAACGTATACTATCGTGAAGAAGGTACAAACAAGTACCTGCTACAGCCGCTCGGATGTTCTCCTTGCCGTTATCCCAGTGCTCCTTCCCGCACACTCCTGCTCCTTTCTGGCCAAGACCTACTACTGCAACACTCGGGAAGTCCTGATACAAAAGAAATGACAACATAGAATAAAAATCACCTTTGGATCCTGAAAATGCCAGATATGTTAAATATATACTTTTAAAGTCAGACAATCTGGTGTCCCTCAGAATTAATCACATTTCTTTTACACCTTTTTTATTTTATTTATTTTTTTGTAATAAGTGTGCAACCTCTGAATTGATACCCCAGGGAAACAAGGACAGTGATTATTTCATCAAGGTGGTATCATCATAAAGGGAACGCATCGACTAACAACAAATCAGGCATAACGAGTATAAGAAGTAAAGGTGACGCATTTCATAGATACCTGGTGTAATCCGTAAAATATCCGGCTCTTTCCCTTCTTTAAAGGAGGTCCAGATCTGAGGAGCAATGGAGAGAAATGATAATAGTCCAACAGCCAGTGCACCGCTGTATCAACTTTCTAAAAACATTATTTCAACACACTTGATACTTTTTTTTTGACTTACACTGACAGAATCTCACTGAGTTTTCCTGATACGGATCTGTCAAACGCAGCAGCCGCTTCGGTCAGACACACGCTGTCATCTTTATCTTTTTCATACACACCCAGAACTAAACCCTGGAACACAAACAAATCACTATCAGTTTCGCTAAATATTCATATGCTTGCATGGCGATTCACGTATCTCCACACTGACTCCAAAATCGTTTTCTTTTTTACATTTATACTGCACCGGTCGATCAGCCAGTGACCAGAATTGGCTGGTTTTTATCCTATTAATAATAATGATTATAAAATGAATAATGCATTTTATTTATATAGGCACCTTTCGAGTCAGCCAAGGTCACCATACAAAAATCAAACAAGAAATTAATTTATAACATTGAGTAGGAAATAACAGTAAAATAATATGAAATAAAATAATTGACAGTTTCATCATCTAAAGCATTTAAAATCACACAGGGATTTGAGTGCAGACTTACAGTACATCATATGAAAAGATTGATCAGCCATTCCTGGTGGCTTCCAAGTGGCGCAATGGAAACGTATTTTTATCAAATATCATTAACGTTAAAAGCTTCCGATTTGCCTTTTTTAAATTTATTTTTTACTCCAAGCCCTGCAAGCGAATTGGTCCCCAAATCTACTCATTACACACCCTTAAACACCAATCTCAAGACAGCACGAGCGCAAGTTAGTCTTCAAAATCGCCAAACGTGTATTCATGGTCAAGTTGAGTTTGGAGATTTTGGAGACATTATAGGAATAATAATGACGTGGATGACAGAGACACGCTGCTCAGTAACAATGTAGCTTTTTTTCTGTTGTTATAAGGAACGTGCTACATTTCATTCCTCATGTTCAATTCAGTTGTAAAAAAAAAAAAAAAAGTTAATAAGGGTATAAAACTTTTGAGTTAGGACATCTTTTAAAAGAAAAAAAAAAGATTCCAGCTATTTAAACTGTAAAAACACCGGAGAAAACAATGTAATATCGAACCGGGATATGTACTGTACTGTATATATAGTTAATGATGACTCATGGTATCGCGATATGAATCGTATTGACACATCGGTATCGCGATAATATCGTATCGTATCGGGTGGTATAAGACTAACCGTTTAAAATGTGAAACTTACTTTTTTGGTACTCGTTTGACAAGCAGAAAAAAGTCGAGAATTATGTAATTGTATTCCCAAAGAAAAAGCTTTTCTAAAATTCGGCAGCATTTTTAAACAACCTATCTGTCACCATACATACAAAATCAACCGTGACTCCAAACTGAGCCACCACTCGTGGCTCCAGCGAAGGTTGCCCTTGGCGAAATCCCAAATATCATCCATTTAATAAATTGAGTGCACTATAAAGTCTGTAACAGCTGTACCCAAATCTACTACATTAGTAGTGTACTTACAAGGGAGAAAACAGCGGTTTGGGATTCAGCCCTTTGAGTTAGGACGCAGTATTGGTTGCGTCATTAAGCTGCGACTTTTTAGACGTTTATATATTTTGATAAATAATGTAGAAATTAAATTAGTTATAATAAAAAATGCATAGTTGAACATTATATATGTTTATTGCAATTACCATTATTATTTATAAGTAAATGTGCTGAGTTATAGGACAGGCGTGATCATAGTGCGCATGCGCACAACGTATATCGCTAAATATTGAAATACTAGTTAACGGAATAACGTAAATATCCGAACAGTGATGCGTTTAATAACTAGCAGTATTCCTCCAAGTATTAGCAATACTAATTTACAGTCAGAAGTTACAACCTAAGTGGATCTCACTCCTGTTCTAAACGCGCGGTGTGTCAAATTAGAGCAGTAATAAAAAATTGTGCCCCGGAACTTTTCCGTGCGCATGACAGAAACGCACAGGAAAAAACATACAGCATCATAAAGTAGCTCAGGCCTGGCGGATTTATTATTATCATCTCCGAATTAGCATTTCAGCATTAACGCCTACTGGCCTCAGAGAGTCAAGTCACAGTATTAAAGCAGCTTTAATGAGTCTTAAAGGTAAATCCGTGCAGTGCGCGAGGACTTAGTTTAGAGAAGGCGCTTCCGGTCGCGTGTGACGGTGAGGCCTGCTGACCTACATTCGGGGACTGAGCTTCACTATAAGCCCGAGTAAGTGTGTGTGTGTGTGTGCGTGGGGGCGCGCGTGAGCGCGCGCTTTTTCGTATTTGGGTGTAATTTTCCGATCGCGTATTATTATTAATATTATTATTATTTATTATTCGCAACTTTAGCTAGCCAGTAAGTAAGGATATATAACTTTCTGGAGAAAAGTAATGCATTGCAGAGCAGCAAGCCTGCTCATGACGTCATGTAGTGGTGTCAATAACAACAGTTCTGGTGTCTGATGATGTCTTTGGTGTTAGTGAAGACAGGTTCGGTGTCTGATTATGTCATTGGTGTTAACATTGACAGTTTTGGTGTCTGATGTTGGCTTTGGTGTTAAAAGATGAAAGATGACACTGTTGGTGTTTGATTATGGCTTTGTTGTCAGTGATGACAGTTTTGGTGTCTGGTGATGGCTTTGATGTCAGCGAAGGCGGTTTTGGTAGCATCGATGACACTTCTAGTGTAAGTGACTAAATCAGTTAAGTAAGTAAGTTAAGTAAGTAACTAAGTCAGTTAGTGAGGATTTAGGCATCAAATCTACTCATGACTAGTGGTGTCGGTGTTGACAGTGTTGGTGTCGGTGTTGACAGTGTTGGTGGTGACGGTGTCAGTGTTAGTGTGGGTGGTGACGGTGTTGGTGGTGACAGTGTTGGTGGTGACGGTGTTAGTGTGGGTGGTGACAGTGTTGGTGGTGACGGTGTCAGTGTTAGTGTGGGTGGTGACGGTGTTGGTGGTGAGTGTTTGGGTGTCAGTGATGGACAACTATGGTGTCGGTGATGACAGTGTTGGTGTCTCATAATAGCTTTGGTGACCGTGATGACAGTTTTGGTGTCATCGATGACACTTATAGTGTAAGTGATGACACTTAGTCAGCTAGTGAGGATTTAGGACAGCAAATCTACTCATTACTAGTGGTGGCAGTGTTGGTGTCGGTGGTGGCAGTGTCGGTGGTGAGTGTTTGGGTGTCACTGATGGACAACTGTGGTGTTGGTGATGACAGTGTTGGTGTCTCATCATAGCTTTGGTGTCAGTGATGACAGTTTTGGTGTCGAATTATATGGGTTTTTGCCAATAATGACAGTTTTGTGTCTAATGTCAATGTTGATGTCTGATTGTGGTATTGGTTTAGTTTATGCTAAGTCTACCTGAGTCTCCAATAACTACATGGACTCCATATTAACATCAACTAACATCAACTGTTATATCTGACCTGCCTGCCACCTAACACACAGTATAAATGCAGATCATTTCATGCATATAATTTTTCACCCAAATGAGGATG
>JAQMYL010000013.1:6776707-6789134 GCA_030014365.1 Clarias pachynema | reverse complement strand
GCAACTTGGTGGTTGTGGGGTTTGAACCTGGGATCTTCCGAACCGTAGTCCAATGCCTTAGCCACTGAGCTACCCCTCTCTCTTTACCTGAATCTCTAACGTTATTAGTATCTTCCCCCCTTTTAATATCCCTTAATTGATTGCATGTAGTTATGCTGAAGTACGGGCCGAGCAGAGGAGAGAGATGGGCATTGAGGAGACGCCTTCTGAGAAAACAGTAGACAAGGTGAGAAGAGAGCAAAGTCAATAAACAAAAATCTTAATCGATGCTTAATTTATACTAATGAGCTTAATGACAGATTGCAGACTTTCTTTTGATTTAATTAATTACATAGTCTTCCTTTATTTCTCTTTAATCTCTTTAGTCTCAGGACTCTGGTTCTGAATCCCAGTTAAACACCTCCAGCCTAAAGGAGGTTCTAGAGCGCTTCGATCGCAGCCGCACGCCCTCCACGTCCTCGCACAGCTCCCGCAAGTCCTCACGCACAGCCATGTCCGACAGCACGTGCACTTGTAAGTGCTGCATACGTTGGTTTAGATATTAATTTCCTGTTTTAATATCTTTATTTACTGTTCTTGAATAACAGCATTTAGAAATTGCCAAAAAATAGTGTTTTTAGCCACTTGGCATGATTTTGAGACCATTTTGTTAGTTAGAACAAAGTAAATAAAAAAATTAATTGCATTACCTGATGACATCCAGTCCGATCCAAAAGTATTGGAACAGCAAGGCCAATTCCATTGTTTTTGCTATAAATTAAAGACTTTTCAGTTTAAAGAATTTCTTCTTTAATGTCTTCTTTGATATTGAACAATATATATTTTAGAACAGTGCAGAATATGTCACTTTTTATTTAAACCCATACATTTTTCAAGTGCTCAAAAATATTGGAATTGTTGTTATTATTATTATTATTTATTTGTTTTTGTTTTTTTCAGGGGTGGCAATGTGGGTTTTAACAAATCAGAATTTCAGTTTTCTGATTTGTTAAAACCCACAATGCCCCAAAAAAAATCTAAAAATAATATTTTAGATGTGATCAAAAATATTGGAACGCACGACTGGCAGGTGTTATTTCTTGCTCAGGTGTGTACTGTTGGAGTGACTCTTCGAACAACTGATAGGTCCGAATGTCTAGAATGTCTGTTGGTTTGAGCCCAGGGTTTTGCTTGTGTCGACATCCTTTGATGTTAAAAGAATAAACCAACAAGAAGACCAGAAAGCTGTCTATGGGAGTGTAAATGGAGTTTAGTTATGAGACAGAGATCAAATTTAAACCTGCCGTGGCTAATGAAGAGCCAGTGATCTGATAATTTCAGGTCTTTCAGTCGTGTACCGTTTCTATCTCAGCCACTCCCTCGAAGCTGCAGATGGACGTGAGCACTCCGCCTCAGCCCAGCACTGTTGACATGACGATACAGCGCCGCTCCTCGCTCGGCACCCAGGTGGGACTCGGGTCTCTTATGCAAACTTGCACTGAGACACTCTTTCATACAAACGTCTAATCACAAATGCATGATATGCAAAACTGCTCATTTTTTCCTTCGTGCTGTAATTTTCCCTGAATCAATATGAAATTGCCTGGCTCATTTCAAGGGCTTGGCAGGATAGAGAAATGTGTTTATTTCTATGCAAATGCTTGATTACGAAGTCACAGTGACAGTATGATTTTGATGGTTGATTAAAATGCTAGGTGAAGGTACACATTGAATCGTGCTTGTATTATTAAATTTCTAACACAAAGATATTTCTGGAATTCCTCCTAGAAAACAAGTGCTCAGTATATGAGTCTTTTTTTCAGATCCTGTTTTATTTTTATTTTTTTCAGCTAGCTTTGTGACATTGTCAGAGGAGAATAGACTAGAAATATGAGCTAGGATCGATTTTTGGAAGAGCTGTAAAAAAAAAAAATGTGTTTGATGATTTTTTTTTCTTCCTCCAGAATGTTCCTGCAAGTTCTCCTTCTCAAGTTAACCAGCAGCCGCAACAGCAACCACAGCAACAACCTCAAAATAATACAGAGGTAGCAACTGTTTGCTCATATCATTATCATAATCATTTTTAATGCACATATGTGCAATACCTTTTTACACCCCACTGTTTTATGGACCACAGCATCATAGTCAGTGATGCATCTAGTCATTTTGATTCTGGTTGCATTCTCTTTAAACTGATAAAGAGATTTTTCCATGTATTGTAGTCAAGGGACTCGGGTAGTACAGTCTAGTGCAAGACTAAAAAGTATTTTACTGTCAAGAAAATATATTGATCAGCCATCATTACAACCCAAAACATTATGCACAGTTTGATGTAGGTTCCCCATGCGCCACCGGGGTAGCTCTGACCCCCATAGGGCATAGACTCCGTAGGATTGGGGGTTTGTAGTGGATTCTTTGGGTAGGATTGTGCTGTAGGTTCTGGGTTAGATCCTCCATGGATTGGACTTGTTTGTTTGGTGCATCCCAGGGATGCTTGAAAAGTTTGGGACTTGGGGAATTTCAAGGCCGGGTTGGTGGCCTGCACTAATTTTATGTTCAGTTGTGCTATATTGGCTTTTCTATGCAATCGGACCAGATTGTGGTCCCCACAGGCATAAATGAGCTTTAGATGCCCATGATGATGTCACTGTATACGAGGGTGAGTCAAAAGATATCCACACTGTCTTATCAGTGCTTTCCGTTCAAGGCTACTCCAGTAGCTTCTCCAGTCGTTGCTGTTCAGACCGAGAAAAATGGAAAAGTCAACCATCAGCGGGAAAATTCATCAGTGCTTACAGTTTTCTGGGATTCTCAAGGGCCAGAAGTATTGGAACATTATCCGGAAAAAGGTTCGACAATCAACAGTGCTCGTTAGCGTGAGATGCTTATTGAAGCGCTGAAGCCTAAACTTCAGATTAAACGCAGAGGACTGATATACAAGGACATGATCCACACGTTTCTGCCCACACTGTCGACAAAACCTGAGATGCTTTAACTGAGGTGTTAAAGCATCCTTCCTATACAGTAGTCCTGATCTCCATCAGACTTTCACCTGTTTGGTCCCTTGAAAGCAGCCCTACGAGGATGAAGGTTCACTTCTGATGAAGAAGTGACGACAGCGGTGCATTCGTGGCTCGCAGCTCAGACTAAAACATTTTTTAATGAGGGAATACGGAAGCTTGTTGACAGACAAACAAAGTGTACTGAAACGCAAAAAGAGATCATGTTGAAAAATGATGCATTTCTCTTTTAATAAAAGTTGATTAAAAGAAATTCTATAACCAGAGTGCGGATACTTTTTAACTCACCCTTGTGTAATTGATGGTTAATTTTGATATATTAATGTTATGTGGTTTGAATGGTAACATTGATTGACTTCCATCAGCCTTATAATAGGATATACATTGTGTGTGTGTGTGTGTGTAGCAGTACTCTATCCAGCTGAATGCCATGCAGCATCTGAAGGAGCAGCTGGAACAGAGGACGCAGATGATCGAGGCCAATATTAAAAAGCAGCAGGAAGAGCTCAGGCAAATCCACGAGCAGCTGCAGAAGGTCCAGGGCCAGGGCCTTCAGGTATGTCTTCACTTAAACGAATTCTACACCTCGTGCTAAAGTGGTTGTATTTATACTACGCCACGCTATGTTTTAGTATGTGACATGGATGTTTGATGTCCTTCTACACGGTGTAAGATAACTGGATGTAGGTGTTTCTGAGGAAGCTCATGTAGTGTTGTGTGGTGGAGGCAGTGGGAACTGGCAGGTGACTGCTTCTGTAATTTGGAAAGAGAAAAAAGAAATTTCCCCTGAAGACTCATTATCGGTTAATTTCATTTCGTATCCTCTGCATGAATGTTAATGTGCGAATTAAAGGCTGATTTATACTTGCTGATTTATACACCTAAGCATGATGGCTTCCACAAATGTCCTGCAATGGTTTGGTACATCTGCAATAACTTGTGGTGCAACACTGACATAAACCGTGGAGGAAGTGGAGCATCATATAAGTGACATTATATTCACAACTGATTAAAGAAAATACCTTTGAGATTCTAACCACATCGGTATTTATGTTCTACCATACACTCTCACACTTGGTGAGTGATCTGCTTTGAATAACTTTAGTCTTCTTTTTTTTCGATGTTTATACTTCCCAGATTTTATCGTATCCAATTCCTCCCCACCACTAGGGGGCTCCCACATTAAGCCTACTAATACCACTTAATCGGGAGGGCCGCAGACTATCACGTGTTTCTTCCAAACCATGTGACATCACCGACCGCATATTTTCGAACTGCTTGCTCACACACCGTTGGGGGCGGCGTAACACACTCGGAGGACAGCGCTATCCGCTCCTTCCGCTTGCGTGAGCTCACAGACGCCCCTGATTGGCTATAGATTAATGTGGGGGCACTAAGTGCTTCTCATCCCTCCCCTCTGTGAGAGCTCGGCCAATCAGCTCTCTCTAGACCTCCGGCTGCAAGAGGTTACAGCATCACTCGGGGATCGAACCAACGATCTCTTTCCTCGGGTCTGTGTGCATGGAGTTTGCATGTTCTCCCCATGCTTGGTGGGTTTCCTCCGGGTGCTCCAGTTTCATGCAGATTAGGCTAATTGGCGTTCCCAAATTGCTTGTATGTGTGTCTATTGATTGCCACCTTGTCCAGGGTTTACCCTGCCTTGTCTCCTGGGATAGGCTCTGGGCCCCCCGCGAACCCTGAATACAGAATAATTCGGTGTAGATGATGAGTGAGTGTCTCTCCCTTGTGGTGAAGCAGTAAAGCTCGACACGATTGACTTAGAAATTGGCCGTGCTGTCATCTATATATTTCTGTCTGACAATGTTGGAACTAGTTTATCTAATTAAGTGTGGTATCTTATTGTTGTTGTTGTTTATTGCAGATGTACCTGCAGCAGGGAACGCCTGGGGTCAGTGTGCAGCTCCCTCCGGTGAGTAGAGCTTCAGGCCCACAAGCTGAAGTTGGAGCACCGAGTGTCACAAGCTCCGCCCATGGAGGGACACATCCAGGCATTCAACAGCAGCAGGCCCCGCCTCCCCAACAGCAGCAGGCCCCGCCTCCCCAACAGCAGCAGGCTCCGCCTCTCCAACAGCAGAGTTCACAGGGCTCCGTCCTCACACAGGTTCAACACGCCGATACTGTCATTTTATTAAAAGCTGTTTGTAAGTAGTCATCGTTCATGAGATAGCAAAATATACCAGGGTGAGTCAAAAATTTTCCGCACTCCGGTTATATTTAAAACTCATTTTCATACATTTACATTTACGCATTTGGCAGACGCTCTCATCCAGAGCGACTTACATTTTTTATCTCATTATACATCTGAGCAGTTGAGGGTTAAGGGCCTTGCTCAAGGGCCCAACAGTGGCAACTTGGTGGTTGTGGGATTTGAACCTGGGATCTTCCGAACCGTAGTTCAATGCTTTAACCACTGAGCTACCCCTGGCCCTCCCTAAAACTCCCTATAGTCCTGATCTTGCTCCATCGGGCTTTCACTTGCTTGTTCCCCTGAAAGCAGCGAAGACGAAGATTCACTTCTGATGAAGAAGTGAAGACAGTGGTGCATTCGTGGCTCGCAGCTCAGCCTAAAACATTTTTAATGAGGGAATACGAAAGATTATTGACATATTTTTTGGACATCAAAGAGACTATATAAAAAAAATGATTTCTAAATGATGATTGAAATAAATACAGTGAAAATACAGATAATTTTGGACTCACCCTTGTAAGAATAAAATGGACTAGCAGCAGCAGAGTAAGAAGAGTGCAGAAGAAGAGAGTAATTGTTTCAGTTCAGTTCAATAATATTGTACCAAATGGCTCTGAAACATTTTAACTGACCTCACTCACGCTCTTGTGTTCAGTTCTGACCGATCCATTAAGGATGACGTCATTACATCTGTCTGCCCTCGTTCTTCCTTATAGCACGTCGTTATGCTAATGGTGTCGGGGTGAAGAAGCATTTCAGAGGTTGTCTTTGCTTATGCGGTTGCTTTCCTTTTTAAACTTTTAAACTCTTGTCTTTCAGCAGGGTTCGGTGTATAACACAATGATGGTCAGTCAGCCAGGCACCGGGAGTGTCGTTCAGATCCCCAGCACCCCGTCACATAACATCAGCCAAGTAACTACAATCAACAGGTACATGTGCATACACAATACACAAATCCTACATGCAATATGTCTACATGCAATAGAGCATTTCAATACAAAACAACTTTCACAAATTCTCTCTCTGTCCAGGTTTCCAGGGCAGCAATTGGTCACTAAGTTAGTCACCGCTCCCATGGCATGCAGTACCGTAATGGTTCCCACAACAATGTTTATGGGCCAAGTTGTGACGGCTTACAACCCGTTCGCACAGCAGCAGAGCCAGACACAGGTGATAGCCGTGCCGCCTGATTCGCAGCAGCAGCAGTGTTTGCCACAGCCTCAGCAACAGCAACCATTTCTACAGGTAGCACAAAATAAAATTGCAAAAGTTTAGGCACCCCTTGATAAATAACAGATTTTGGTGATTTTTTAATTGAAAAGACGTTAACACATTCTCTCTTGGAAATGGAAACAATGCACAATATTTTCAGCAAACATTGATGCGTAGTTACTTCTTATGCCATCGATTGAACAAAAATAAAAACATTATTATGGCACTGTGCAAAAGTTTGGGCACCCTAAAAGTTCCAGAGTCTCAGATTCTTTTTACAAGGGTTCAGACCGTAATCAGCTCGTTAGATATGATGCATGGCAACAGCTGTCAAAGGCAAAAGCTTTACAAAAACTTTTCAGATCTTGTGCACTCACTTGCGGACACTCAACAACCCTGGGTTCCTCTAAGCAGCTGTGTAAGACTCTGAAAATGAAAGTTATTGATGCCCACAATGCAGGAGAAGGCTACACGAAGATAGCAAAGCGTTGTCAGCTTGAAGTTTCCACAGTGAGAAATGTAATAAAGAGATGGCAGTTCAGGGAAACTGTGGAGGTCAAGATAGAGATATGGAAGACCAAGAAAACTGCTCGTATGCTGTTCAGAAAGACAAATCAAAACCCATATATGACTGCAAAAAACCTGCAGGAAGATTTAGCAGACTCAGGAGTGGTGGTGCACCGTTCCACAAGACCTTCATGGAAGAGTCAGCAGAAGAAAACCTTACCTGCGTCCCCATCATAAAATCCAACGTCAGAAGTATGCAACAGAACATCTACAGAAGCCTGATGCGTTTTGTGGACTGATGAAGTTAAAATAGAACTTTTTGGCCACAATCAGCAAAGACATGTTTGGAAAAAAAAAGGAGCAGCATTTCATGAAAAGAACACCTTGCCAACTATTAAGCATGGCGGTGGATCTATCATGCTTTGGGGTTGTGTTGCAGCCAGTGGCACAGGAAACATTGCACGGATGGAGGGAAGAATGGATTCCACTAAATACCAGCAAATTCTGGAAGCAAACATCACACCATCTGTAAAAAAGCTGAAGCTGAAAAGAGGATGGCTTCTACAACATGACAATGATCCTAAACATACCTCGAAATCCACTATGGAATACCTCAAGAGATGCAAGTTGAAGGTTTTGGAATGGCCATCACAGTCCCCTGATTTAAACATCATTAGAAAATTTGTGGGTAGATCTTAAAAGAGCTGTGCTACACATAGACTATTTAATTCCATTAGAAAGAAATTAGTAATAAAATCCACCAAAAGGTCAAGGACTAAATATTAGTTATTAGTCGCAACCAGGATACAAAAGGTAACTTTTTTATGTGATAGGTGTTCTTAGGGTGATTAGCAATGTTGGGTATTTTGCCAAACGTAACATGTAATTCTAATGCCATAATATTCATAAAAAATGTAGAGTCCTGTTACATCATGCCATGTCATGAAATGCCGCTTGTCCATAACCACTGTGCAGCACATAACAGTACGCCAGACAATCACAGGACAAAAATTGGTCCAGAGGCTATCCTGGAATATGCCCATGCCATCAGAGGACAAAAGAAAGGATAGCCTGGTCAATCAGTACATTCAAGTCCTTCTGTTGCCACATAATGTTGCTGAGCCTAGACCTGACCAGCTGAAGCAACCCCAGATCATAACACTGTCTCCAGAGGCTTGTACAGTGGAAACAATGCATGATGGGTGCATCTAACCTGCAAGTCTAACCTTTACGCTCCCAAGCAAATTGAAGCCTCACAAACAACTGGTTTTCATTTCAACACGGCTGTTTAGTCCCAACCCTGATACATTGCGCATGTGGAAATGCTCTTACTTTCACTATTAATTGTTGCTCTGATTTCTACTGTTCATTTTTTATGATGTGGCATTTCTTGTGGGAAGTTACCTTTTCAGCAGTGTCTCTAATTTGGGGTTCTAGTCATTTTAATTGCCCCTTAATAATAATCATCCCTATCATCTGGAGATTGTTGGTTCGATTCCCGGGTGATGCTATAACATCTCGAGCTGTCCTCCGAGTGTGTTACGCCATCCCCAATGGTACGTGAGCGAGCAGTTCGAAATGATGCGGTCGGCTGGCGTCACGTGGTTCGGAGGAAACACGTGATACTCTTCGGCCCTCCCAACTGAGTGGAAGTAGTAGCCTTAATGTGGGAGACCCCTAGTGACGGGGAGGAATTGGACACGACTAAATTAGGGAGAAAATCTAGGGAAAATCCCCCCCACCCACCCCACAAAATAAAAAAGACAGAGTATGCCTAGAGTATGCCATCAACCAAAAGTCAACAAGCAGGTAAAAAGGATATTAATCACAGAAGCAACTAAGAGTAACTTTGAATACGATGCTCCCACCACCATGCTTCACCATACCATGGTGAAATTATGTTCTCAGGGAACTGGTTTTTCTGTCAAGTGTCACACTTTGAGGGTCTGTTTTGTTTTTTCCTTCTACAGGGAACCCACATCTTGCAAAGCAACCAGTCCACGCAGCTTATTCTGCAGGCGTTCCCCATTCAGCAGCAGGGTGCGTTCGCCACAGCACAACAACCACCACAGCAAAAACCACAACAGCAGTTGAAGCCTCACAGTCTAAAGCCGTCCAAAACTTCATCCTCTCACCAGACGGACAACTCGAGCACACAGGCGCAGTGACACCGGAGAAGACATTAATCTCGAGAGATACCTGAGGGGTAAAAATGAGCTCCATAATAGATCTCTACAGCAAAAGGATTGAACCGAATACCACCAGATGGCCACCAGAGCGGGGATACAGAGCTCGCAGTATTCCACAGCAATAACAGTGGTGGGCATCAGCGGTATTCAAATTGAATTCTCTTTACTTCTTTTCTAATTTATTTAAGCAATACAATTTAATCTTGGATGAAAAGGAAATTTTAAGTCTTTCTCTTTTATTAACTGTATAGATGTGTGTACAAAAGCATGTGCATATCCAACCATAAAGGAACAAAGTGACAAAGTTTTATACGCCGCCCAAAAAGTATTAGCTCTTAAGTTCTTGTTTATACAGTACGAATTTTTGCAGTCATTTTTTTTATGTTGGTGGTGGTATTTTAAGACAGATTTTTTTATTATTCAGCCTAAAAGGTAGAAATGGCTTATAGACTTCTATTTTTCTCCTCCTTTTTGAGAAAGTATCCTTTTAAAATATTTTATACATACATAACCGCAGGTGTTACCTCTATTCCACAAAAGAAATGTAGTTCTCAGTCTTTTAAGTGCCAACAGTTACTTAGTTTATAATATTCACAATTGTGATTTGTTCTCATTACAATTTTTTTGTTTTGAGTTGTATATTATAGCAAGAACAGTGGAACCTTGGATTACGAGCATAATTCATTCCCGGAAGTGGGCTCGTATTTCAAAACACTCGAAAACTGAATCGAATTTTCCCTTAAGAAATAATGGAAACTCTAATTATTCGTTCCACAGCCCAAAAAAAATAAATACACAATAATAATTAACACAAAATATAAAGTAAAAATAAAACAAATTAACCTGCACTTTACCTTTACAACAAAAAGTAAAAATAAATCCAGACCGATAAGTGTCTCCGTTTGTGCGTGCAGGCGCTGTGTATGTGTGTGTGTGTGTGTGTGAGAGAAACTAAAGTAAGGAGCCCCTCCCCCTCTCCCCCTTCTCGTCTTACACAGTTTACACTCCTTACACGCCACTCTTTTCACACACACGCGCACACAACGAAAACAGACACAAAATAAAAGATGTTTTACACACACACACGTAATCACAGTGTTATAGTAAACAGTACACGCGTGCACGGATGTTGATTATACCAGTAAGAGACGCACACTAAGACCCAGCAGGGGAGACGATTACCTTCACCAGCGCAAGAGAGAGAAAAAACACACAAGAAGCGCATGCGTGATGCATGATACTCGGTACTCGTAAACCAAGACTTGCTCGTTTTCCAAGTCAAAATGTATTAAAAATCTTTGCTCGTCTTGCGGAACACTCGTAAACCACGTTACTCGTAATCCGAGGTTCCATTGTAATGTGGTTCTACACACTAAATGGCCCTTATTTGAAAAAAATTATAGTTTTTTAATGTGTATGTATGTGATACATAGAATGTTGAAAGAGTGAGTCCTGACTCTATAAACATGCATGGAATTTATACACACGCACACACACACATACAGTGCCATGAAAAAGTATTTGTACGTTGTTGTTGTTTTTTTTTTGTTTTTTTTCATTTCTTAAATGATGATTTAATTTATTAAGGGGAAAAAAGCTGTCCAAAACTGCCTGGCCCTATGTGAAAAAGTAATCTCCCAAAGCCTTAGAAATGATTTTGTAACCCATTGCTTTTTGACATCTTTCAGCGTGCTTCACGTTGTCAGACAGGTTCAATTTAAGTGTTTTCTTGATACAACAAGTCTGGCAGTAATCAGGCCTGAGTGTGGCAAGTGAAATTTAACTGAGCTTTCCAAAAATCGCAGTTCGTTCATGATTTAAAAGTACTTTTTTTTACAGTGGGCCAGGTAGGTTTAGACAGCTTTTTTCCCCTTAATAAATGAAATGATCATTTAGAAACTGCTCAGGTTATCTTTGTATAATGTTAAAATTCATTTAATGATCTCAGTCATTTAGATTTGACAAATGTGCAAAAGAATTAAAATTTAAGAAAGAAGATATAATTAACTATAATTATATATATATATCATATATGTTATTGCCTGAATAGCACTGGAGAACGATTCTGGAAACTAGAATCTCTCCAATATTCAACACGTCATTTGTAGGAATTATGCAAAAGACCACATTAGGCCAGTTCAAAGCATGTGCTTTTTCATGATTATGTGTAAAGGTGTTCGAATTTGTGTATGTTGTGTTCATTCGTTTATCGTTTAAAAAACGAAAATGGGGAAAAAAACGATTTGTGGCTTTTATTTAAAATGTCTTATTGTTCTGTGTTTTCACACACAAAGATTTCTATTTAGATCACCAAAAAAAGAAAATAAAAAATCAAGAAATTTAGGTATCCAGGAACTTTTGTGTAGATTGTGGTGTGTGGACTCTCTTACTCAAGAGGGATCAACATATACAGAATTAAATTTCAATGGTTTAGAAATTTCTTAAGTTTCAGCACCTGGATGATCCTGCGAAAGGGAAAAAAATAAATTATATATATATATATATATATATATATAAAATTGGTATTAATGGTTATTCAAGATCGCTTGTTCGCTTATTTCCAGATTTAATCTGAAATACTGAAAACTAGATCATATAACTGATAGCACTTTTGCAACACAAAAACATCTGCAAATAATTTTGTTTTATTAATCTTTTTGAAACGAACACAACATACACGAATACTTTGCTGACTTTCAGTTCTTGTTTGCGCAACGTAAATTGTCTTTCAAACAAAGCTGGGTTTCTTGTGTTTTAGTGTGTGTGTGTGTGTGTGTGTGTTTGTATGTGGATGCGAATGTCTATAGCTAGAATCTAAAAGTTCGTACCTCTTCCCTTATTGCTGTACGGGTTTGTGCGTCAACCCAGGCGATAACCAATCAGTTCTTGCCTTGCAGTAACTTCATATCATTAGGACGCTCCTTACCGATTCGGTAGCTCGATACCTCAGAAATTAGTCAAACGTTTATTTTTTTCTAGAAGAAAATCCAAAGTGATTTTATTTTTCGTAAAATATAGACTGTTAACACTGTCGTGTGAAGCTGTATGCATTGTATCTAAATGAACTTCCAAACACGAATATATACTGCTTAAAGTCATTATAGTATATTATATTCAGACTCAACCCTATGTATGTTTTGTATGGTGGTGTAACTTTTTGTAATTTTTTTGTTTTTTGTCCCCCCCCTCATATAAGCACCAAAGATAATTTGTCGACTCTGACACCTTGCATTGTAGGGATGCACCGATACCGGTATCGGGTATCGGCCTCGATACCACATTTTTTAAAGTACTTGTACTCGTTAAAAGTC
>JAQMYL010000013.1:6760719-6776607 GCA_030014365.1 Clarias pachynema | reverse complement strand
GTATCGGTATCGGCGAGTACTGAAATGCAAGTACTCGTACTCGTTTTCCAAAAAAGTGGTATCGGTGCATCCCTATTGCATTGTGTACCATTCACCAGCCACTTTAATAGGAATTCATGCAAAAAATGTCCTCTAAGTGACTTTGACCATGGCATGGTGGTTGTTGCTGTTGCCAAGTGAAAATGATTTTCATTTAGAATGGGCGCTGGAGTTTATACATGATGGTGCGCAAAAAAACATCCAGTGAGCAGCAGATCCAGTCAAATGAAACATTTTTACATAAGCACTCTTTACAACCGTGCCGAGCAGAAAAGCACACAATCTTAAGGCCGTCGCCTCTCACTGGATGCTTTGTGTTTCGCTAACAAAGTGGCTGTCGAGTGCAAAGTCTGTACATGTATTTGAAACATGTTAATGGACACACTATTCACAAAATGTAACCCAAATGTACTGTACAATCAAACAGTTGTTTGATCACAATGCAGATTTCTTTGTATTGCAGATTTTTAAAAAATGAGTGTGTTTGTGTAATCGTCAATAAGCTAGCTAGCTGTCAGGCAGCCAGTATTTGTTTTTCTCACACATTGCCTTAAAATAAAGGGAGGAATGTAGCATTAGCATTACCTTAGTCGTAAGCGCACACTTTCTGTTTATGATCCGTAAACCGAAGTGTAGCATCGTGATGCGGTTTGTTATGTCATACGAATTTCAATTTGATGCCAAAAAAAGTATTCATTCACAGATCATGTCAGTGTTATGGGTGTGGTCGTGTCATCCTCTCACCCTGTCTTGGCAGTATCATACTATGTGAAGACTTACCATCCAGTGCATTGCTGCTAATATGTGTTTAGTGGCCTGGGAAAACCCTTTAAATCCAATTTTAACAATTTCTAGTGAGTAAAGTTTGGAAGTTTGGTAAAACTGTTTTTTTTTTTTTTTTTTTTTAAACTTAAGCACTTTATACCACAGCGCTGGAAAATATTGCATGCTGATTGGTTAGAAAGTGTTCCTTAGTTGTCTGTAACAGCACCTTTGGTGAATATGAATTCTAATACAGCAAGTCCCCGACTTACAAACAATCGAGTTGCGAATTTTTGCGCAGATATGAACGGACCTACGCGGATCTATAAAGATTTGTAAATACATACGAATTGCACATGTTGCTCATGTGAATTGTACAAAAAACAATTATTTTCTTGCAGCCGGAGCTGATTGGCCGAGCTCTCTCAGAGGGGGAGGGATGAGAGGTACTTGGTGCTCCCACATTAATCACAGCTCTACAGCCAATTAGGAGCGTCTGTGAGCTCACGCAAGCGGAAGGAGCCGATAGCGCTGTCCTCCGAGAGTGTTACGCCACCCCCAAAAGTTGAAAAGATGCGGTCGGCTGGCGTCACGTGGTTCGGGGGAAACAAGTGATAGTTTTCGGCCCTCCCGACTGAGTGGTAGTAGTAGCCCTAATGTGGGAGCCCCCTAGTGACGGGGAGGAATTGGACACAACTAAATTAGGGAGGAATCTTTTAATTTTTTTATTTATTTATAATTATATACAATATTTTTAGTGTCCGGGATATTGTATGTGTGTTTGTGTGGGGGTGCAGGAGAAATAAGCCTTGTCGGTTTCAGTGAGGAGCACGATGATAGAAAATGTCTGTTCTGCAAAGCTGTCCTGATGGTGAATAATCCTAAATTTGGAAAATCCTCAACTCAACGAGTTCAGTCCAATACAGCTCTGAGATAAAATGGCGTCCGTTCAAGCGCGCAGTAAACAGCATGTAGAGTTGTCTTCCCCCTGACGTCTTCTCGGGCTGCCTTTAAACGAGGTCAGCTGACCGCTCTGCATTACCGGGATTCCCCTTGCGATTTAAATGAGCAGTCTCGCGAGAGTAAAATACGGAACCAAAACACCAAACCTGTGTGTTTGGGTTTTTTATGCTTTACATTGTACATTTGTGTCAAAGGTGTTGAAGACTCACTTTGTCGGACTTATGAACGAATCCAACTTAAGAACGTGCTCCCGAAATGGAACTCGTTCATAAGTCGGGGACTTGCTGTATTCCAAGACATTCTCATTTCTGTAGAAAGAATTTAAAACAGGAGCATGTATTCCATGTAAGGGTGGAAACATACTTGCCCTTGAACTATGCATTCGGGTAGTCAACCGAGAGTGTATTTGTCTACATATTTACCTACATACTAAACATGTTATTGGAGGATTCCAGTTGGGGCAACCGGAGGTTTCAGTCAGACAGTTGCATGTTGACATGGATGCATGATACGCAAGTCTATGCGCATACGTGTAGTTTAAAGCAAGTATATTTCTGCCCTAAGTGGATGTAAAAAAACATATAATTGGTTAATATGGTTTATTTTGCTGTAAGAAGATTTTTATTTGCCTCGTTGCTTTCAGAATTGAGAACGTTGTGCCGAATCGCACTCGTTTCATGGATGTGCCATACTTCAGTAACTAAAAATTGTAATAGTTGAAAAACAAATTGCTGTGGTATAAGGTGAATTAAATGCAAACTAATCAACTTTGTGGTGATAACATTAACGCCACTTTACTCCATTCCATCATTGATTGTTTTGATGTCTGAGAGACCCTCCATCATGTTTAAAAGTGAAAAGGGACTCAGGTTGTCTGATTTAATTTGCATTTAAATGAAACATGTAATAAATAAAAATTTATACTGAACATTTATATCGTCTTCATCTGTTCCTTTATTCACAGCCCTTTGTTAAACTTGATATCTAACTTGATCGTTACAGAAATCCTAGGCGCGTTTAAAACATTTTTAAAAATCATTCCAACATGATTGTAGGGAAATATATAAGTGGTGTTCAAGTCAAACCGGGACTTATCCCAGCATGGATACCATCAGGGTTTTCTCAGTAAGCTGGAATCATGATCTGATTAACTGCTTCACGTCTGAAACGCTGGCCTCCCAGGAACTCCTTTAATGGCCCAAACATGTGGTAATGGCTTGAAGCGAGGTCAGGAATGTGGCAGAAACTCCCAGCCAAGTTCCTGTAATGTGCAAGTGGTGTTGGTGAATGATTGTGTGTACAGTTCCCACAGACAGATATGTCTCTTCCACAAGTTGGTGAAAAGATATTACTGCATTTACCTTCATTCACAAGAAATTTCATCGTAAGTCCCACTTTGTCTTAAATGCGCCTTTTATTTATATTTTAATAAAGTAGAAGCCTTAAAGGATGTTATAGGCAGAAAAATGTTCCATATTAAAACACATAAATCTGTACTCATTCTTGTTTTATTTTCAGTCTCTATCAAAACATGAAAAGTTCTTCCGCTTTCAAAACATATTTACAGACTCTTTAAAGGCTCTCGTTCCGAACGTTACAAGCTATCGGCAGGGAAAAAAATCTTCAACCGCACACAAATGATTAACATTTAACATTTCAACATTTTCCTGCTCACACTCGCTTTTGTTCAGAGGCTCAGTTTCAAAGTTTTTCATTTACATTCTTGTAGCATTTATTAAATAAATCATAAATGCTAGCATGCAATGCAAAAACAATAAAAAAACTTAGAAAGCAAAGCGTTTAAGTACTACTTATCACTTTATTGTTACATTCTTAACTTTGTAATACCACAGGCACTAAGAGAAAAGGGCTTTTTTTCCTTTACACACACACAAAACACACTTTAGGAATATGACAGATCAAATAAATAAAGATATAGTAAAAAATACTTTCACTGAATAGTTGCTAATAACACGGGAAATCTAGGAGCCAAGCACTGAAGACACCTCGGAGACGTTGCTGCATATTTACCATCGATAAAACAGCACTAATCCACAAAAGATTTAAACACATTGCCAAGCTTTGATGGACTGACTGACTACTTACAAGATGATGTCATCATGACAGTTGGTCATTAATCTCTATGATCCTCGGTATGGCTAATGATATTTATCTAATGCTCGGGTGACTGACTACATTGAATATTGGGTAATGGGCTGACTCTTAAGATAGTGTCAACTCAGCTATTCATGCACTTGGAATACCGCCCGCGATAGGATCAATATGGTGAAATGGAATCCAGCTGCATGTGGATAAACATATCAACAGTTACACTGGATAGCCAAAATGGCCATGCGAGGCTAATTTTATATGCAAGGTTGTTTAATAAGTACTTCTTAAAAAGTAATTACACCCATGATTGATGTTAGCTCATGTCACCTCTCTGCTGATTTGCTGAATTTATGCTAGATGGACGGAAGGCTCGTTATCAATAGCAATCATGCGTATAAAGCTTCATGTTAGTAATGAATTGCGACAGCAGAGACAGTGACAGAGTAGTTTTAAAACGGAGAGATCGTTTAGAAGATTCTAGATTCTCCACCAGAATTGGAAAAGTCATGAGAAGTTGTATGTAGTACTGTACAAGTGCTTACCCTGTTTCAAAATCTTAAATAAAAGCTGAAGCACAAATACAAAACTTCTATTTGTTGTAAACTCAAAAGTATCTACATTAAACCATACTCAAGTATGCTTACTCAAGAGTATAAAGTAAACATATTTTAACTGATGAAACGAGCTAGCTTGCTAAGTCTATGAACAATATATGAAAACCTTGCCGGTTCGCTAATGAATGAAAGCTAAGGCTCATTATCCAAGAACGCACACCTAGTGCTAATGAGAAACATGCTAATTTACCTGACTAAAAAAGGTAGCTAAGCTATCAAACTAATGTACAAAATATAACTAGTTAAGGTAACTGTCAAAATCATAACAGTGGCTATTTGCATAAACCTAAAAATGACTCAACATGCATGTTTAGCTTAGTTGGTAAATTTTTAGCTATTTCTTTTTAACCAACAAAAATAATAGGTTTTCCGATTTCTAGTGCTTCAAGCGTCAAAATGAACATTTTGTCTAAGTAAGCAAAATGTATGGGGTTTCTTTAGTTTGTTTTACTTAATTAATGTGGGTAACACTTACACTATCCAGTTTCCAGGTAATATATCAAACTATGTTTTGTTTATTCAGGGGAGAAAGAAAAAGGGAGGTAATTGAGCTTCTACAGTAGATGTTATAAATGATAACCAGAGCTACAGTACCTAGTCTCACGGACGTTCCACAAAATGTAACTATAAATTTGCTAAAAATGTTACATGCTGTTAATTAAGTTATAAATTATAACTGTCGCCAAATTGCTACATGAGTATATTTCTGTACATGCTGCTATATGAAAATAATCACCTTAGTACTAGTGATGACTAGTGAGTCCGCGTAGAGTCACATGTGTTTACACATAATTACATAGTCTATAAAAGTCACAGCGATAAATACACAACAGAGTACTAGCATGGACTGTTGCATCTTTCTGCTGATTAGCAACAATAGCGCTATTTATATTATCTTGACTATCAAAATATTATTTCTATTAGCACTACAAAGTCACTCCAAAGTTGTAGTTATGGTTGGTGTCCAAACTTCTCACCAATGTTGCAGGGACGTTCACAGGTAGGCGGCAGAGGTGGAAGATAGCTACGTACATTTACTTTGTTACGGTACAGTTTTTACTTGAGTAGTTTTATTAGTGGATACTTTTCACTTTTACTCCACTACATCCTACTGCAAATATCTGTACTTTCTACTTCACTACATTTGATACATAACCGCAGTGCTGTGTAGCATTTTAAGAGGTAATGTCATTTGTCATTTTCAGTATTTCATACTATATTCCATTGTATAATAATGGATAAGGTAAGTAGATACAGGTAAGGGTGTAGTCTCTCTCATTTTCAGTTTGAATTGATGGATTTAAAAAATATATATTGGGGGTGTAATTACTCTTTAAAGAAAGAGACAGGTAAAATACAGTGTGACTTGCACTAATTCTGATAAAATTGTAAATTTCCACATATTGATGAAATGAAGTGAACCAATGTAGACAGTTTTTGGTCCCAACCAAAATGGATAACCCGAGAAAGGTGTGTAAAAAAAAAAAAAAAAAAACTAAACAAAGTGTGAGTGGAACTGAAGTGTAGGAGAGTGATACTCTTAACAAGTCTCGTGTTCCAGAAAAACGTCGTTGGTGGCCAGCAGTAGAGGCTGGGTCGATGCTGTCGTGCTGTCCACTGAGCTCAGCCTCTGAGACGGTGATCTCTGCAGGCCTGGACAATCAGATGACTCGCTGATACTTCTGTCTCCATGAGCGTTGAGATTCAGGTATACCTTTTATGTGGGAGAAAAAATTGCTGGGTTTACGGTGTCTCCATATTCACTCACCCGCCCCTTCATTAGGTATTTTAACTTTGGTGCATGGTGAATTATCCTGCTGGAAGTAGCCGTCAAAAGATGGGTACACTGGGATAATAAAGGGACGAACATGATCAGTAACAATACTCAGGTACTAAGGGGCCCAAAGCGTACCAAGAAAATATCCCGTACCATTAAACCACCACCAGCAGCAGCCTGAACTGGTGATACGAAGCAGGATGGCTTCAGGCTTTCATGTTGGTTACACCGAATTCTGAGCCTACCATCAAATGCAGAATTTGAGTCATATCCCTCCAAGCAACGATTTTCCAATCTTCTATTGTTATGTAAATTGTAACCTCAGTTTTCTGTGTTGTGGCTGACAAGAGTGTCACCCGTTGTGGTCTTCTGCTGCTGTAGCCAAGCTTCTTCAAGGTTTAAAAGGCTGTACGTTCAGAAATGCTCTATAGCATACCTTGGACGTAATGAGATTATTTGAGGTTCTCTTGTCTTTTTATGAGTTTAAACCAGTCTGGCCATTCTTCTCTGACCTCTGGCATCAATAAGACAAGATAATTTTCACCCAGATAATTGTTGCTTACTGGATTTTATAAATAATATACCATTCTCTGTAAGCCCTAGAGATGGCTGTTCGTGAAAATCCCAGTCGATTAGCAGTTTGGGAAATACTCAGACCAGCCTGTCTGGCACCAACAACCATGCCATGTTCATAATCACATTCGTAAATCACCTTTCTTCCCCATTCTGATGCTTGGTTTGAACTTCTGCAGAACGTCTTGACCATGTCTACATGACTAAATGCACTGAGTTACTGCTACATGATTGGCTGATTAGATATCGCAGTTCAACAGATGTACCTAATGAAGTGGCTGGTAAGTATGCAGCACCATTAATGAGATGGGACATTTAAAACCACAGCATGACGTTTTCTACATTTTTTGGCACCTCTAAACAGGACTAATTTCGATCAGGGAACTGAAGAAAAGTCTGACCACATTCACCACAGGATTTGTATGAGTAGAACCAGTCTAGCTAATTATTGTGCTTTACTACATCATACCTAATTTGTGTAACTGACAAAATCTGAAATCATCTTGTTGCTCTACATACATAGAAAATGTGCAAATGTCTGTACCACTCATAAAAACACTTACATGTTTGGTGGCTTCAGAAAGCAACATTTCGATCCTCTCTACCAATTTCCTGAAGGTTGGTCTCTTCAGAGGATCAGAGCTCCAGCACCATCTCATCACCTCATAGCTAGAAATACAAACAATCGGTTGTGATATTATACTGTAATTGATGCCACTATGACTGAGACATCGAAACACACATATTCATTGAGGCATAAAGGCAGCGCCATTGGTGATAAAGTGGAGTGGTACAAGTCTGTAATCAAGCTGTGTGTCGCACAAATAATAAGCGCGGTGAATAGAAAAGCTGTGAATCCCAACAGTCAGATCCAGAAGATTAGATAATTTAGACCGATTTGAATATAAAGAAATGCTGTAACATGTGCAAGCGGCATACATTCATAAGTATTAAACTCACGGACAATTCAGTTCCTTACATTTCACTCGGAGCGAAATCTGGCTCACTCATCCTGTAGCCGTCCTGTATCATCTTGTAGAACATGGAACCGACTGGAACTCCAGGATATGGGCTGTTACCTGTGAGTGATAAGGAATTATATTTGTTTTGGAACCACATCCAGTATAAATATAGTAAAACCTAGATTGTGCGTTAGCTACATTTCTATTGAATGAAAAAAAAGCCTTGACTTATAATACATTGAAAACGCACAGGTCTTGCTGCTGGGTGTCGATTATTACATTTTTTTCATAATTTTCCATAAAATCTTGATCCACGCACAATTAAACGCATAAAATCCGTAATCACAATACAGACCTGTGCAATTATTTAACAGCAAAAGGTTGCAGTTTATTGCATGTAATATAGGCATAGTCAAGCATTTATATAGAGATCGTCAATAATTTGAGTATTTGTTCATATTTCTTCAACTTTTTTGGGTTGATAAATGAATATTGACAACCATCCTCTTAATGAGATCATTTGCAGCTAGCAATTGTTTTCTGCTAGCCTAAATAAATAAGTTTGAAGAACTATTAAATTACATTTAATAGGTAAATATCGCAGGTTATATTACAATCGCGATTGAACGTGATTTAAAAATTTTTTAAGTAAATTATTAGAATGTCTTAATATCCTTATGCCATTAACCTGGATGCTACTTTGAACTCATTTTAAAGGCAACCTGTTACGTTAAATAGTCGTTTTACTGTATGTAATTTTTAGACATTAATATGGGTCTCCAGTGCAAACAAAAACATGAGAAAATACATTCTCTTGTTTTTTTTGTCCTTTTTCTATTTTTGTATTGACCAATTAGATTTTCTTCCTATTGTGACCTCATATCAGGGGAAACCATCCAATGGCTTGTTGCTCAAAATTGCAGCGTTTAAGGGGGAGTATTTCAGCTCCAGCATTAACAGACACAGTGGAGGAGCTTGTCAATAATTAAAAAAATATATATTTTTATATATTTTATATATTTTATATGATTTTGAGTTGATAAATAAATGTTCTATATAAACATTTTCTATTTATAAACATCTTAATGAGATCCAATTATGTGATGTTAGCAGTGACAAATACGTTTGAATACAAAATTAATACAAAATTTTAGAATTAAAATGAACATTTAATAGGTCAATATTGAAAACTTTTTTGTGCCTCTCTAATACATTTACTTGAGTAAAACCCAATCCCATTTCCAAAGCAGCATTTACAGCATGTCCTATAAATATACAGTTTACAAGATATTATATTACATACTGTAGTATAAATTATAAATACCTAGAGAGAAAATCTCCCAAAGTAAGATGCCGTAGGACCAAACATCACTTTCAAACGTATACACACATGAAAACAGACTCTCCGGAGACATCCACTTGACTGGGAGACGTGCCTGTAAAGCAAACATGTCAATACACACTTGTGTCATGGTGTCAGTGAGCAAAGATATCTTAAGTATAAAAGAGATTCTCACGCCTTCAGAATATATAATAAACCATTTTTGGATTGAAAACCCTTTGGACAGACGTAAATCAATAATGTATGTAAAAAGCTATGAGGAGAGTGAATAATAAAAGAAAGTGACTCACGTTTCCCCTCAAAACATAGTTGGAGTCCTTGGTGATGTCACGAGCCAGGCCGAAGTCGCAGATCTTGGCAACGCGACCCTTAGTCAGTAAAACGTTTCTTGCTGCCAGATCTCTATGGATACACTGTCCGTACACAAAAAAAAGTGGTTCATGTACTGTATGTACTATATAAGAAATTATATTAAATGATCCAGTTGCGATTTGGAATAAAATCAATTAAAAATGCTTTTTACAGTACATTTTTGGATGTGAGGAAGTCCATGCCTTTGGCGACTTGGTAGGAGAAGCTGAGCAGATCCTCAGTATCAATGGACAAGTCATCCTTATCATCAGTCCATTCTGAGAGAAAGAAAGAAAAAATTAATCAGTTATAGAATTTGTTCAGATCAAATCTTTTTATACTGATGTATCCGGCTTTATAGTACCTGTTTGACTAGACTTCTTCTGATAGGACCTCATGGGCATGTAGTCATTTTCTGGGTCTTCCCTAACACACACACAGATAACAAAGGACACACTGTACTATACAGTATGGACACACTAACAATAAAGTCAAAGTGCAATCATACGAAGATAAACAGTCCGCTCAAAGAATACTATATAATGATATTTAGGTTTGAGATCAAAAGACAAATATGAGAAAATACATCTGAACTTCAGCTTTCATCACCTGATATGTACAGTACACCTAGATGTGCTGAACAACTTAAAACATGCCATCTTTGGCTGATCAAAAGTATTCAAACTGATAGTTTTGAAATAAATTCAAGAAAATAACTGTTGTCTCCTTGGCTGATTTATTTGATGTTTGTTCTTAGTTTATTTCTTATTTTTCAGGACATTATAAAATGTTGCATTGACTATGCCTAATTCTTGGCGGCACGATGGCTTAGTGGTTAGCACTGTCACCTTGCACCACCAGGGTCAGGGTTCCATTCCCCCCTCGGGTCTGTTTGCATGTTCTTCCCGAGCTTGTGGGTTTCCTCCTGGTACTCCAGTTTCTTCCCACGGTCCAAAGACATGCAGATATGTTAGGCTAATTGGCGTTCCCAAATTGACCATAGTGTGTGAATGACAATCGGGCATTGATCTGCCAACTTGATCCCTTTCAGTAATTGCCACAGAAACGACGGATATATCTATCAGTTTTAAAAATGTTCACCCACAGTCAGTTCTCTGGTCTTCATGTTGGTTTATCCTGTTTTTTTTTTTACTAACAAATGCTGGCTTTACAAATGTAACCCACAGAGTATAAATAAAAAATTTCAAAGCTTTAAAATGTTTAATAGAACACACCTGGGAAAAAAGAAACACTGGTCAGCTGTGTGTTCCAATACTTTTGATCACCCAAATGGATTCTAAGTTTAACATGTCTTTATGCAAATATCAATGAAAGCTGAAAAATCTGATTAATGAATAAATCTACATTGGTCTTTACCTTGAAAACTGTGTCTGACTTAGAAGGTTTTTATAATATCCATCTCCTGTTTTAGAGCTGAAAAATGCATCCCGCTTTCTCCTTAGAAAGTTCAGCAGGTCGCCGTAACAGCAGTATTCTGTGATCACCAGAGTCGGGCCTGGTTCAGAGAGAAAAGTTTCACAAATATTCAGCAAAGATCTCACAACAGTGCATATACAGTAATTTGAGAGTCTTAATTACTGCTGATTGTATTTGAGAAATGTCAGCCTAATCAAATCTACGGTATGTGTATCGTAGTGTAAGCTCCTGGCAGGACTGTCATTGAGACTGCATGAATGTACCATGCGCACTGGAAAAAAACCAAAAATTTGCCCGTGCCTCTCTTCATTATTTAGTTCTGAGTATTTTTCTTACAACCACCTGTGGCCCTATCGAGTTTGATTTCAAGAAATACAAAAATGAGTCAAAAATGATACACACACTGGTTAGATTAAAACTTCTATTGGTCTTATCAGCGCTTTCCGTTCAAGGCTACTGTCTCTCCAGTTACTGCTGTGCAGGTGTGAACGTGTTGCATCAGTTCATTTGTAACTGCGATGCAGGCAAAAATGGATGTGATTTGCCAGCAAAATTTGGAGCGATACTCTAAGGAAGGTGAAAGTTTCTTACGGAGGATCATTACTGGTGACGAGACACGGATTCATCACTATGAGCCTGAGCGTGAACGGCAGAGCATGGAATGAAAACATCATGAATCACCGACTGAGAAAAAGTTCAAAAGTCGACCATCTGCTGGAAAATTCATCAATGCCTACAATTCTCTGGGATTCTCAAAGGCCAGTATTGGAACATTATCAGGAAAAAGGTCCAACGATCAAAAGTGCTCGTTACGAGCCTCCGAGTGGCGCAGTGGTAAAGTGCTCGCCCTATCATCCGGAGATCGCGAGTTCGATTCCCGGGTGATGCTGTAACCTCTCGTAGCCGGAGGTCTAGAGAGAAATGATTGGCCGAGCTCTCTCAGAGGGGAGGGATGAGAGGTACTTAGTGCTCCCACATGAATCTATAGCCAATCTGGGGCGTCTGTGAGCTCACGCAAGTGGAAGGAGCGGATAGCGCTGTCCTCCAAGTGTGTTACTCCCCCCCCAAACGGTGCGTGAGCGAGCAGTTTGAAAAGGTGCGGTCGGGTCGGCTGGCGTCATGTGGTTCGGAGGAAACACACGATAGTCTTCGGCCCTCCCAACTGAGTGGTAGTAGTAGCCTTAATGTGGGAGCCCCCTAGTGACGGGGAGGAATTGGACACGACTAAAAATAGGGGACTAAAAAAACAGTGCTCGTTACAGTGAGACGCTTATTGAAGAGCTGTAAGCTAAATTAAATGCAGAGGACCGCTATCCAAGGGCGTCTGCAAACTTTTGCCCACACTGTCAACACTCTGCAAAAGCCTAATTTTAAGGTGCAAAAGCTTCCTGCCTTATATAGTCCTGATTTCGCTCCATCTTATTTTCACCTGTTTGGTCTCCTGGAAGCAGAACTACGAGGACCAAGATTCACTTCTGATGAAGAAGTGAAGACAGTGGCGCATTTGTGGCAAAAACATTTACGAAAGCTTGTTGATAGATGGTGTATATTGAAAAGCAATGAGATTATGTCGAAAAAAATTATGTATTTGTCTTTTCTAAAAGTTAATTACGATAATGGTCTACAACCTTCGTAATCTGCCTTAAGGTATATATTAATTACAAATAAACGAGGTTTAGCCCTAATAGGCTATTTATACACATCCTGAGATGGGGGCGTGGTTAAAGGCGTGTGGTTAAAAGTCTGGCAGGAATGGAAGCAGTAGTTAAATGTATACAGTACGCATCTTGCAGTGACTCTGTGTTGTACTATGGAGCATGCGACCACTGGGTGTGTGTGTGTGTGTTTATACCTGCTTGTGTATTTCTTCCTGCTGGCTTTCCCTCAACAACCAAATTACAAAAACCTGTCTTTGAACTCTGTCTGAACTTTGAACGCATTAACCTCTCACCTCCTACAGTACAGGCGCCGAGCAGGTTGACAATATTCATGTGGTTGCCGAGGTAACTGAGAACCTTCAGCTCTGACATCAGAGCTTCCTTTTCAGTGGAATGAGCGCTGGCTGTGGTCACAGACACACACATAATGTGACACACACACACACACAAAGACAAAAGAAGGAGAAATCGGTAAGTAGACATTGGGTGGAGTTAATTGAATCAGTGGAAAGGGCTCTTGGAGTGAAAAATGGCCTCTATGTCTGTTTACACACACACACACACACACACACACAGATACATACGCTTGAGCATCTTCACAGCGACAGTGGTGACTGTGTCAGGTGAGCTCAGACCATACGCCGTAGCTGCCACCACTTTCCCGAACGCCCCGGCTCCGAGGATTTTCCCTGCGCGCAAACGCAAACACAAACGAGCAAATCTTTTATAAGAGTTCCGGAGCATAAGGCGTTCCTTTGAATTTACATTGGATGAATTGAATTTACCGAACCGCAGCCTCTCTCGTGGAAATTCCCACTTGGGATCGTAAGGAAGCTGGGTGGGGTCGATATAGGTATAGTTGTTGCCATGAATACTGTCAATCACCTTCCAGTGGATCTCGTACTTGGGTTTCTGCAGTGAAATCAAAGAGTGGGGAAGTGAGTAAGACGATCGACGTCAGGGAATTCCATTCCTGGGGTTAAGATTGGATTTTCAACGGAATCGAATCATATTTACAGCGCTAAACATTATGTGCACTTAAAGTATTATCTTTAATTAGTGTATTTTATATGTTATATGTAGGAGATGGCTTGCTTCTGTGAGGCATCGATTTCATATGGCACATATCTTTTACACGTCACTGCATAAGGTTTGTGAAAAAAAGCAATGGAACTGAATTGGATATTGATATGAAACCAATTTAAAGATGAATTCAATATTAATTGCATATTTTTCCTGTATTTTATGCTTGTTATTCTTTCATCTTCTATACCATATTATCCCTGTATAAAGTCACAGGGGCTGGAGCCTATCCCAGAAGGCTTTGGCTATGAGGTGGGGTCCACCTGGGATAGGGTGCCAATTCGGGAACACCAATTAGCCAAATCTGCATGTCTTTGGACTGTGGAAGGAAACCCACCAAGCACTGGGATACCATGCACACAACACAGACCCAAGGCGGGAATCGAACCCCGACCCTGGAGGTGTGAGGCCACAGTGATAACCACTACGCCACTGTGCCACTTTTTCTGATTGATTCAGTCTGTTTATGCAAATGATGATGATGATTATTATTACTATTACTATTATTATTATATATTATAAACATATTTACCTGCATGTACTTGTAGAGAAGCACGATTAGAAACAGCATAAGCACTACAGAAGCTGTTACAACTCCAGTCAGCAGTGGGGTGAAGAGCTTATGAGGAACTGTGCGTTCTGCATGGAGAAACACAAACACATAATAATATCGTGTTTAGTTCACATGCTTGATTTTCAGTTTGAAATAGCTGTTTGCCCTCTTCCTCATACCTGAACTCGCGGATCCTGGCGACTGGCTAGTTTCTACTACCCTGATCAACAGAACAGTAGAGAGAGAGAGAGAGAGAGAGAGTATTCCATCCCTCCCACCTGGTCAATTTTACTCCCTCTTGGTTTCCATCTATGGATTTTCTGGTTCTCCTGACGATAGGGTGTATGCTTTTAACTAGCTACAGACGTTATTGCGTTATGCTAGCTTCCAATCTTTAGCCGATTCAATTAGGTTTCCAGGCAAGCAAACCGTGCAGCACATTAAAGCTTCCAGTTGCCCCGGTGGTCTAGCTAATGAATTTATAATTTCCCACCCCTGTATAGGGTCACACATGTTTGTGGGCATCTCTCCGAAGAGATTAGTGTGGTAATAAATCTTCTACTTGTGCACACTCTGCACAAAAATAATCCCTGCAAAGCTGTTGAGTGCTATACATGTGTCTGAGAAGTAAAGAAGGGATTAGCATGACCTGAACTGAGTGCTTGCCTGGATGATAATAAAAGTTTCATCTTTCTCCCATTACTGTAATGTGGACGAGTGTGTGTGTGTGTGTGTGTGTAGTGTAGCAGAGTGTGTGCACTGTTTGGCTCACCGCTGATGGAGAAGAGTGTATAGGCCTGTTCTCCCTGTGTGGTCGCCACACACTCCAGGGTGTGGTATCTCCCCTTGGTGACGTTGAGGCGGCTCTCCACCTCGGTGCGGCCGAACCTTGACGTTGACATCGTCACTATGGCCGTGTCCTCGACTTCCTGCGTAGCGTTCATCAGCTGAGAGCATCTGAAAGGAGATGATGGATTTTCAAATATACTGTAATAATGTCCGAATCCATTTAAAATGCCATTTAACATCCTTTTCCATCGCTTGGTTCATCTGTTATGATGATTATGATTATGAACTCTAAGCACTTTGTACTATTGTTTGCCACGCGCTTTATATTCCGCCACATTCATTTGTTTTGGTTTTGGTCCTTATTGGCTTGTTGCTTGATCATGTTTATTGATTTCATGATTGCCCTTGAGTATTTTGTCTAAATCCTGTTTTGTCCAAAGTCCTGTCAATTACATACGTATATTTCTGAACATACACTTCCATGTCATAGCTTGTCTTCGTCTTTACCTTATCTTGTTTATTATTATATATACAGATATGCTTATGAAATACTTTCTATATTTCACATGAAATTTTCATTATCCAAATGTTTTAAAGTACACAATGGAAGTATGTACTGTCATTCTTCCACTTGAAGATGGTCTTGAACTCGGTTGATGCACACAGTTCAAGACTAAGTTTCCGACAAACACTTTTGTACCTGAGCCTCCAATAATGAACTGGACTCTATATTAACTTAAACACATCTCCTGTTATATTGAACTTCCAGCCTTCTAACACACAGTATGACTGCAGGTCAATCCCTGCTATCCGTTATCACCCAGATGAGGATGGGTTCACTGTTGAGTCTGGTTCCTCTCAAGGTTTCTTCCT